>ARYC01008449.1:0-20189 GCA_000711775.1 Oxytricha trifallax
AAGAGTGCCCCAACTGTTAGGTATTACTGCTTTCTAGCTGTTTAGTATTATAATTTTGGTTTTTGAACGCATCCTGCAAGAAAATAAAAGTTCTATCAAGCTCATATTGACTTCCTCTGCGATTCGAAGACTTTGAAGTATTGGGAACACTTTCCATTAGACTAGCGAGCTGTAATGTTTCATCGCAGGTTTCCTGACATGCGTATCTCTCCTTAGACTATAGCCAATATTTATAGGAGAAATGGTTATTACTTTCAAGACTGTCCACACAGTGAAGAGAGTGATTGATTTTACAGTGCCATTTTAAAGTAACAATTTAAACTTTAAATATGATTCAATGCAAAGAGCTATTACTAATAACATCAAGTTCATTCTGATGGAGCTGTGTTTACCTTCAACACACATTTATTAAAAGTCTTGGTATAAGAAGTATGATAATATAGAAGTCTACGATTAGAAAGTAAAGGTTGTAACCCATGCAATTTTAGCAGGTATTAGTGAAGACTCTGGCTTATAAAGTTATGTTATTCATCGGCTTATAAAGTTATGTTATTCATCCTCGTTCTATTAAGCGAGATTAGTACATAGAGTTCCTACATAAGCTGAGAGATAAATACAACGATTAATAGATCATCCTGTTTGTTGACAACCTCTCAATTCATAAGACTAAGGAGTCTAATAAAGCTTATGAATAGTTAAACATTACTCCTGTATACAATGTTCCTTACAGCCCTTAATTTAATGGAATTGAATTCTACTGGAGTTAAATAAAGACCCAATACAAGAAACTGCTGCTATATCACCTAATGCATGACTTGCCTATAGATACAGTAGACTTGATTCAGAGTAGCTGCAAGAGAGTAAGCATAGATAAAACAAAAGTTTATGCGAGAGAGGGAAGAATGAATGTTTATAAATAAGTTTTAGATTTAAATGAATGAATAAGTTCTCATATTAAATTAACCCAGAAAGGGATTTGGTTTCTCTTTCTTCTCCTCTTCTTATGGCTTGCTTGGGCCCATATTTCTTCTCTTTGTGCAGCTCCTGCATCAATGTTCATTTCATCTGGCTTTTAAACATCTTTATAAAGTCTCTTGCTCACTTCATGAATGGTCTAAGACTTTCTCTCTCTATGAACCTTAGCATGTTCTTTCATTAGAAATATACCAGTTCCAGGTTTCCCTAAAGAGTTATAAATCAAATCTTACTAGAAAGGAATGGATGCTTCTTAAGCTCTGCGAGCCAGGTCTCGCTTATAAGTATGCCTTGCTTCTTTTAATCTTCAGGAGAAATTGAATAGCGTTTCTTGTGAGCTTCTTCAATGATTTCTCTGAGGTAACTCTCTCTTAAAGTGCGAAGAACACCAAAGAAGAAGCTCCTTTCTGGAAGCTTGTTAGACAGTTATTTCTTGGTAGGAAGGTAAACTACCAACTCTTCATCTTACATCGCATCCTCGTAAAAATTAGTGACTGAAATCTCTGGGTAGTTTGGTATTTCTATCAACTTAATTTCATTGTTTTTGAAGGCTTTCTTCTCATCACAGAGTATCGCTTTTAAGAATGAAATTTTGGTACCTTCCATCGTTGGAAGGAACAAACCCACTATAGTATATGATTAAGTATCTGTCACATGCTTCCCATGCTAAGTGAGGTATCGATAGAGATCTTCCTTGCTTCTAAATCTTGAGATCATTTCTTAAGCTTCAACCCTCTTCATTGCAGTACTTATAGATTCCATCCTTGTTCCTTCTCTTGTTATTGAATTTCAAATTTTAATATATAGAGTTCTGGATCCTAGTGTTAAAGATCTTAGTATTAAATATGGGCATCTTATAGGAGGTCAACCTGGTAAGGATACGTGGAGAAAGCTGGCAGAAGCTGTAACAAACTTCAGAGATGGAGCTCTATTTTTATCAATTTAGTTCCAATAAATTAGTACTAAATTTGTTTAAATTTAATTAGTACTGGTACTTATTCGGTTTAATTTTAATTGGTACAAATTTAATAGTACCAAAACTTAATTAGTACCTAGTTTTAAACTAATGAGGTTTTAATAGAAAAGTTCCAATCTGGTTAAAAACTTAATTGGTACCAGTACCAACCTGAACTTTATCTTAGTTGGTACCAGAATCAAAATTATTAAGAGTAAAATTAAGAAAATTATACTTATAAACTGAGTATAAATATGAAGTCTTAGAGCTTGGATCAAACCATCATTAATGCTGTTGCAACTCCTATATAGTCCAGATATAGCTATAGAGGTTTTAAGAGCTTTATAATAGAAATTTAAATTTGAATTTAAACATGGCGGCTAACTTAAATCGAAAAGCAGTTTCTCTTAGCAGTGGATAATCATAGCTAAACTTTGGCTCAACTAAAAAGCTAGAAGTTATTTATGTTGAGAGAGAGGTAGATCTAAGAGCTCTTGAGTTTGAAGCAGAGGTCTTCAAAATAGAAGTATAGAACTTAAAGGAGAGAGCAGAGATAGGACTTTAAACATAAATTGAATATTGTTGAAGACCTAAAAGAACAGCTCCTTATTGAAAAGATAAAAACATTTTAATGTGAAGACTGCTAGAATTTTTTCTCAACTGAACAAAGCTTGAAGAGACACCTTAAAGAGGTGCCCTCTGGCAAAGCCAAGATATATTTCAAGCATGAAAAGTGGATGGAAGGTACTAGTGTACAACTTGTGTGAAGTCTTATACTCACTCTGCAAAAGTTAAGAAGCACATGCAAAAGCATCACCTCAGTGAGTTCTTGATTTAAGATAAAGAGACATAAAAACTTGTGGCCAGCTAAAAGAAAATCAAATACTATCGAGTCTTAAAGAGAGTTACAGGAAAAACTCAAGAGACAGAAAAGATAATAATCGATGAACTAACCTGCAGGCAATACAATTCTAGCCTGCTTCCAAGCAAAAGCAATGAATATTCCTGCATTGAATGCAATTAATCTAAGTAATTGTATTGAGAATTATTTACATATAAGTGTTCCTAACAAAGCAAAGCTTATAGTGGTTGATGAGTATGCCTACAAGGTGTACCCTTTCAGCTATCTCCTTAAGAACGAGCAATACTAGAATGAATTTGCTAACGAATATATGATTCTTAGAGAGGCCTAGAGAAAAGATTGCAAGAAATTGCTTAAACTAGATGGTGTTATTTTAAGCTATGGTTTTATCGGACTAAGACTTAAGAAATATGAAATGACTCTGAGAGAATATTTATATCATAACAGATACCCAGATGATTTGAATGATATACTATCAGATATGATAAAGGGTGTCAAGGAGTTGCATGAACTTGGATATGTTCATAGAGATTTGAAACCTGAAAATATAATGCTGAATCTCTGTCCTTTAGAAGTCGTAGTTATTGATTTCAATAGAGCCTTGAGATAAGAGATAGTAACTTTAGCAAAGGTTCTTGGAACTCCTGGCTACTTCCCAATAAGAGAGAATTGGACGAATGGATCAGTTTAGTGGGATGTATGGCAGTAGCTGCTATAATTTTAGAGAGTGACATGGATAGCATGTCTTACTATGGTACCAAATAAGAGAAATAATCAATAAATTTAGCGAGTAAGCATATAAAGCAGGACGATATCTGCAAAGAAATGAATGATAATTGTAAGAGCACCATCATATCCAAGATAATCCTTAGACGATTTACTTGAACCAGTACAGAGAGCAAGATTCAAGAGATACAATAAAGACAAGCAGATAAAATTTGTTTGAGTGAAATCGCGTAATAATCATTAAATATACTTAAAATTCACATAAAACCTGCATTATCTCTACTAACCCCAATAAGACCCCAACTATACCCTACAAATCAAAGCACTTATAAACCTCACTAAGGGGTTTTGGGGTTTTTGATTATTAATGAGACTTAAGTTGCTTCACATAAACTTAATTGTTAGATTTAAAAGTTTCTATGAAGGATTTGTATGTCATTTTCCAAATCAATATTGTTTCGAGCTATGATTTCCTTCTTAGCTTCAAATTTAGGTGATCCAAGGTACGACACTTTTAAATAAACACTTTCTTAAAGTTTATTAACAATATAAGAAAAATCATTAAACATTCTTATGAAACGTATGCATAAAATTTGTAAGTTTTGAGCTCATCTATCCTTAGACTGAATTCCGGGTGACGCCAATTCACGGCTTTTATAGCCAAGCATTTAAAACAAAGATCTGTGTAGTTTCACGCTATCGAGTGACTACATTATGTTCAAGTCGTTCGTAAACTAAATCAAGTTTCAATTATAGTGACTGGCATTCGGAATTCACATTTTTAAGAAAAATAATAAAATAAATCTCACCAGATTTTAATGACTATGGCTATATTCTGTACATTTGTCAGCGGTCGCGGTGGACTACATCTCATAAAATTAGCATAGCAATGTTTCTGACTTTAAAAGATATGCAATTGGATTTGAATATTAGGACTTCGATGAACTCTCAAAAGGATACTTCTCTACTAAGCAATATAGAAATGTATATATTTATAATTGTTCGAAGTAAAAGTGTCTTTAATTAATAAGAATGCCATTTTTCATTTATAAATTGTTACAAGCCATAATTTTCTTCTAAGCTTCAAATTTAGATGATTTCTAGAAATCCAAAGCATGAAAACTTAATTTAAATTCAGTTCTTACAGATTTAATCAACACATAGAAGTTTGACTTTGACGAGAGATCAAAGCAAATTTTCATATGTAAAAATAAATTCAAATCTGCCATTTTTTCAAAATTTAACATAAAATTTCAATTTAACTCAATAAATTTTAAGGTCATTTGATGATTTCTACAATCGCAAAGCTAGAAATTTACAGTAATCTCTATCGCAACTTGAAATTTATTTTTTGTTATGAAACCTTATGCTGGAATTGTCAAAGAAAAAAGTTTTATGATATGAGAAAGCATCGAAAAATGCATTAAATTCTATCCTTGTCAAGCAACTAAATAAATAAAAAGAAATGCTATAACTCAAATTCGGAATATTTATTTGAAATACATCGAATTTAATAAAATTTAATCTCAATTGTTGCAAGCTTGAAGATATTTAAATATTCAAAGAACGAAAAAACCTCGAATGAACACATTTAAAAAACACATTATTAATGAGACTTAAGTTGCTTCACATAAACTTAATTGTTAGATTTAAAAGTTTCTATGAAGGATTTGTATGTCATTTTCCAAATCAATATTGTTTCGAGCTATGATTTCCTTCTTAGCTTCAAATTTAGGTGATCCAAGGTACGACACTTTTAAATAAACACTTTCTTAAAGTTTATTAACAATATAAGAAAAATCATTAAACATTCTTATGAAACGTATGCATAAAATTTGTAAGTTTTGAGCTCATCTATCCTTAGACTGAATTCCGGGTGACGCCAATTCACGGCTTTTATAGCCAAGCATTTAAAACAAAGATCTGTGTAGTTTCACGCTTATCGAGTGACTACATTATGTTCAAGTCGTTCGTAAACTAAATCAAGTTTCAATTATAGTGACTGGCATTCGGAATTCACATTTTTAAGAAAAATAATAAAATAAATCTCACCAGATTTTAATGACTATGGCTATATTCTGTACATTTGTCAGCGGTCGCGGTGGACTACATCTCATAAAATTAGCATAGCAATGTTTCTGACTTTAAAAGATATGCAATTGGATTTGAATATTAGGACTTCGAATGAAACTCTCAAAAGGATATTTCTCTACTAAGCAATATAGAAATGTATATATTTATAATTGTTCGAAGTAAAAGTGTCTTTAAATAATAAGAATGCTATTTTTCATTTATAAATTGCTACAAGCCATAATTTTCTTCTAAGCTTCAAATTTAGATGATTTCTAGAAATCCAAAGCACGAAAACTTATTTTGAATTCAGTTCTTACAGATTTAATCATCACATAGAAGTTTGACTTTGACGAGAGATCAAAGCAAATTTTCATATGTAAAAATAAATTCAAATCTGCCATTTTTTAAAATTTAACATAAAATTTCAATTTAACTCAATAAATTTTAAGGTCATTTGATGATTTCTACAATCGCAAAGCTAGAAATTTACAGTAATCTCTATCGCAACTTGAAATTTATTTTTTGTTATGAAACCTTATGCTGGAATTGTCAAAGAAAAAAGTTTTATGATATGAGAAAGCATCGAAAAATGCATTAAATTCTATCCTTGTCAAGCAACTAAATAAATAAAAAGAAATGCTATAACTCAAATTCGGAATATTTATTTGAAATACATCGAATTTAATAAAATTTAATCTCAATTGTTGCAAGCTTGAAGATATTTAAATATTCAAAGAACGAAAAAACCTCGAATGAACACATTTAAAAAACACATTATTAATGAGACTTAAGTTGCTTCACATAAACTTAATTGTTAGATCTAAAAGTTTCTATGAAGGATTTGTATGTCATTTTCCAAATCAATATTGTTTCGAGCTATGATTTCCTTCTTAGCTTCAAATTTAGGTGATCCAAGGTACGACACTTTTAAATAAACACTTTCTTAAAGTTTATTAACAATATAAGAAAAATCATTAAACATTCTTATGAAACGTATGCATAAAATTTGTAAGTTTTGAGCTCATTCTATCCTTAGACTGAATTCCGGGTGACGCCAATTCACGGCTTTTATAGCCAAGTATTAAAAACAAAGATCTGTGTAGTTTCACGCTTATCGAGTGACTACATTATGTTCAAGTCGTTCGTAAACTAAATCAAGTTTCAATTATAGTGACTGGCATTCGGAATTCACATTTTTAAGAAAAATAATAAAATAAATCTCACCAGATTTTAATGACTATGGCTATATTCTGTACATTTGTCAGCGGTCGCGGTGGACTACATCTCATAAAATTAGCATAGCAATGTTTCTGACTTTAAAAGATATGCAATTGGATTTGAATATTAGGACTTCGATGAACTCTCAAAAGGATACTTCTCTACTAAGCGCATATAAGAAATGTATATATTTATTAATTGTTGGGTACTGTATTTTGATGCCATTTTTCATTTATAAATTGTTACAAGCCATAATTTTCTTCTAAGCTTCAAATTTAGATGATTTCAAGAAATCCAAAGCATGAAAACTTATTTTAAATTCAGTTCTTACAGATTTAATCAACACATATTAGTTTGACTTTGACTAGAGATCGAAGCAAATTTTCATATGTAAAAGTAAATTTAAATCTGCCATTTTTTCAAAATTTAACATAATTATCATCTCAATTATTATAGCTATTTGTGAATTTTATCGCAACACGCTGATTATATTACTCATGAATTGTATTCTTTTATAGTTACTGAAACCTTGATGCTGGAATTGTAAGAGAAACAAAGTTTTTATGATAAGAAGTGACTCTTCTCTATATTGTGAATATAAAAAGATATGCAATAATAACTCTAATTTAAAATACTTCGAATTTAATAAAATTAAATCTCATTTGTTGCGAGCTTGAAGATATTTGGATAATCAAAGAACGAAAAAACCTTAAATGAACATTTATAAAAAGCACATTATTAACGGGACTTTAAGTTGCTTCACAAAAACTTAATTGTTAGATTTAAAAGTTTCTATGAAGGATTTGTATGTCATTTTCCAAATCAATATTGTTTCGAGCTATGATTTCCTTCTTAGCTTCAAATTTAGGTGATCCAAGGTACGACACTTTTAAATAAACACTTTCTTAAAGTTTATTAACAATATAAGAAAAATCATTAAACATTCTTATGAAACGTATGCATAAAATTTGTAAGTTTTGAGCTCATCTATCCTTAGACTGAATTCCGGGTGACGCCAATTCACGGCTTTTATAGCCAAGTATTAAAAACAAAGATCTGTGTAGTTTCACGCTTATCGAGTGACTACATTATGTTCAAGTCGTTCGTAAACTAAATCAAGTTTCAATTATAGTGACTGGCATTCGGAATTCACATTTTTAAGAAAAATAATAAAATAAATCTCACCAGATTTTAATGACTATGGCTATATTCTGTACATTTGTCAGCGGTCGCGGTGGACTACATCTCATAAAATTAGCATAGCAATGTTTCTGACTTTAAAAGATATGCAATTGGATTTGAATATTAGGACTTCGATGAAGCTCTCAAAGGGTTACTTCTCTGCGAAGCTATAATAAACAAATATATATATTTATGATTGTTCGATGTAAAAGTGTCTTTAAATAATAAGAATGCCATTTTTCATTTATAAATTGTTACAAGCCATAATTTTCTTCTAAGCTTAAAATTTAGATGATTTCTAGAAATCCAAAGCACGAAAACTTATTTTAAATTCAGTTCTTACAGATTTAATCAACACATAGAAGTTTGACTTTGACGAGAGATCAAAGCAAATTATCATATGTAAAAATAAATTCAAATCTGCCATTTTTTCAAAATTTAACATAAAATTTCAATTTAACTCAATAAATTTAAAGGTCATTTGATGATTTCTACAATCGCAAAGCTAGAAATTTACACTAATCTCTATCACAACTTGAAATTTATATTTTGTTATGAAACCTTATGCTGGAATTGTCAAAGAAAAAAGTTCTATGATATGAGAAAGCATCGAAAAATGCATTAAATTCTATCCTTGTCAAGCAACTAAATAAATAAAAAGATATGCAATAACTCAAATTCGGAATATTTATTTGAAATACTTCGAATTTAATATAATTTAATCTCAATTGTGGAAAGCTTGAAGATATTTAAATATTCAAAGAACGAAAAAACCTCGAATGAACACATTTAAAAAGCACATTATAAATGAGACTTAAGTTGCTTCACATAAACTTAATTGTTAGATAAAAGTTTCTATGAAGGATTTGTATGTCATTTTCAAAATCAATATTGTTTCGAGCTATGATTTCCTTCTTAGCTTCAAATTTAGGTGATCCAAAGTACGACACTTTTAAATAAACACTTTCTTAAAGTTTATTAACAATATAAGAAAAATCATTAAACATTCTAATGAAACGTATGCATAAAATTTGTAAGTTTTGAGCTCATCTATCCTTAGACTGAATTCCGGGTGACGCCAATTCACGGCTTTTATAGCCAAGCATTAAAAACAAAGATCTGTGTAGTTTCACGCTTATCGAGTGACTACATTATGTTCAAGTCGCGTTCGTAAACTAAATCAAGTTTCAATAATAGTGACTGGCATTCGAAATTCACATTTTTAAGAAAAATAATAAAATAAATCTCACCAGATTTTAATGATTATGGCTATATTCTGTACATTTGTCATAGGTAACGTTGGACTACATCTCATAAAATTAGCATAGCAATGTTTATGACTTTAAAAGATATGCAATTGGATTTGAATATTAGGACTTCGATGAAACTCTCAAAAGGATACTTCTCTACTAAGCAATATAGAAATGTATATATTTATAATTGTTCGAAGTAAAAGTGTCTTTAAATAATAAGAATGCCATTTTTCATTTATAAATTGTTACAAGCCATAATTTTCTTCTAAGCTTCAAATTTAGATGATTTCTAGAAATCCAAAGCATGAAAACTTATTTTAAATTCAGTTCTTACAGATTTAATCAACACATAGAAGTTTGACTTTGACGAGAGATCAAAGCAAATTTTCATATGTAAAAATAAATTCAAATCTGCCATTTTTTCAAAATTTAACATAAAATTTCAATTTAACTCAATAAATTTAAAGGTCATTTGATGATTTCTACAATCGCAAAGCTAGAAATTTACACTAATCTCTATCACAACTTGAAATTTATTTTTTGTTATGAAACCTTATGCTGGAATTGTCAAAGAAAAAAGTTTTATGATATGAGAAAGCATCGAAAAATGCATTAAATTCTATCCTTGTCAAGCAACTAAATAAATAAAAAGAAATGCAATAACTCAAATTCGGAATATTTATTTGAAATACATCGAATTTAATAAAATTTAATCTCAATTGTGGAAAGCTTGAAGATATTTAAATATTCAAAGAACGAAAAAACCTCGAATGAACACATTTAAAAAACACATTATAAATGAGACTTAAGTTGCTTCACATAAACTTAATTGTTAGATCTAAAAGTTTCTATGAAGGATTTGTATGTCATTTTCAAAATCAATATTGTTTCGAGCTATGATTTCCTTCTTAGCTTCAAATTTAGGTGATCCAAAGTACGACACTTTTAAATAAACACTTTCTTAAAGTTTATTAACAATATAAGAAAAATCATTAAACATTCTAATGAAACGTATGCATAAAATTTGTAAGTTTGAGCTCATCTATCCTTAGACTGAATTCCGGGTGACGCCAATTCACGGCTTTTATAGCCAAGTATTAAAAACAAAGATCTGTGTAGTTTCACGCTTATCGAGTGACTACATTATGTTCAAGTCGTTCGTAAACTAAATCAAGTTTCAATTATAGTGACTGGCATTCGGAATTCACATTTTTAAGAAAAATAATAAAATAAATCTCACCAGATTTTAATGACTATGGCTATATTCTGTACATTTGTCAGCGGTCGCGGTGGACTACATCTCATAAAATTAGCATAGCAATGTTTCTGACTTTAAAAGATATGCAATTGGATTTGAATATTAGGACTTCGATGAAACTCTCAAAAGGATACTTCTCTACTAAGCAATATAGAAATGTATATATTTATAATTGTTCGAAGTAAAAGTGTCTTTAAATAATAAGAATGCCATTTTTCATTTATAAATTGTTACAAGCCATAATTTTCTTCTAAGCTTAAAATTTAGATGATTTCTAGAAATCCAAAGCACGAAAACTTATTTTAAATTCAGTTCTTACAGATTTAATCAACACATAGAAGTTTGACTTTGACGAGAGATCAAAGCAAATTTTCATATGTAAAAATAAATTCAAATCTGCCATTTTTTCAAATTTAACATAAAATTTCAATTTAACTCAATAAATTTAAAGGTCATTTGATGATTTCTACAATCGCAAAGCTAGAAATTTACACTAATCTCTATCACAACTTGAAATTTATTTTTTGTTATGAAACCTTATGCTGGAATTGTCAAAGAAAAAAGTTTTATGATGTGAGAAAGCATCGAAAAATGCATTAAATTCTATCCTTGTCAAGCAACTAAATAAATAAAAAGATATGCAATAACTCAAATTCGGAATATTTATTTGAATACATCGAATTTAATAAAATTTAATCTCAATTGTGGAAAGCTTGAAGATATTTAAATATTCAAAGAACGAAAAAACCTCGAATGAACACATTTAAAAAACACATTATAAATGAGACTTAAGTTGCTTCACATAAACTTAATTGTTAGATCTAAAAGTTTCTATGAAGGATTTGTATGTCATTTTCCAAATCAATATTGTTTCGAGCTATGATTTCCTTCTTAGCTTCAAATTTAGGTGATCCAAGGTACGACACTTTTAAATAAACACTTTCTTAAAGTTTATTAACAATATAAGAAAAATCATTAAACATTCTTATGAAACGTATGCATAAAATTTGTAAGTTTTGAGCTCATCTATCCTTAGACTGAATTCCGGGTGACGCCAATTCACGGCTTTTATAGCCAAGCATTTAAAACAAAGATCTGTGTAGTTTCACGCTTATCGAGTGACTACATTATGTTCAAGTCGCGTTCGTAAACTAAATCAAGTTTCAATAATAGTGACTGGCATTCGAAATTCACATTTTTAAGAAAAATAATAAAATAAATCTCACCAGATTTTAATGATTATGGCTATATTCTGTACATTTGTCATAGGTAACGTTGGACTACATCTCATAAAATTAGCATAGCAATGTTTATGACTTTAAAAGATATGCAATTGGATTTGAATATTAGGACTTCGATGAAACTCTCAAAAGGATACTTCTCTACTAAGCAATATAGAAATGTATATATTTATAATTGTTCGAAGTAAAAGTGTCTTTAATTAATAAGAATGCCATTTTTCATTTATAAATTGTTACAAGCCATAATTTTCTTCTAAGCTTCAAATTTAGATGATTTCTAGAAATCCAAAGCATGAAACTTATTTTAAATTCAGTTCTTACAGATTTAATCAACACATAGAAGTTTGACTTTGACGAGAGATCAAAGCAAATTATCATATGTAAAAATAAATTCAAATCTGCCATTTTTTCAAAATTTAACATAAAATTTCAATTTAACTCAATAAATTTTAAGGTCATTTGATGATTTCTACAATCGCAAAGCTAGAAATTTACAGTAATCTCTATCGCAACTTGAAATTTATTTTTTGTTATGAAACCTTATGCTGGAATTGTCAAAGAAAAAAGTTTTATGATATGAGAAAGCATCGAAAAATGCATTAAATTCTATCCTTGTCAAGCAACTAAATAAATAAAAAGAAATGCTATAACTCAAATTCGGAATATTTATTTGAAATACATCGAATTTAATAAAATTTAATCTCAATTGTTGCAAGCTTGAAGATATTTAAATATTCAAAGAACGAAAAAACCTCGAATGAACACATTTAAAAAACACATTATTAATGAGACTTAAGTTGCTTCACATAAACTTAATTGTTAGATCTAAAAGTTTCTATGAAGGATTTGTATGTCATTATTCAGAATCATAATTGTATACAAGCCATAATTTTCTTCTAAGCTTCAAATTTAGATGATTTCAAGAAATCCAAAGCATGAAAACTTATTTTAAATTCAGTTCTTACAGATTTAATCAACACATATTAGTTTGACTTTGACTAGAGATCGAAGCAAATTTTCATATGTAAAAGTAAATTTAAATCTGCCATTTTTTCAAAATTTAACATAAAATTTCAATTTAACTCAATAAATTTAAAGGTCATTTGATGATTTCTACAATCGCAAAGCTAGAAATTTACACTAATCTCTATCACAACTTGAAATTTATTTTTTGTTATGAAACCTTATGCTGGAATTGTCAAAGAAAAAAGTTTTATGATGTGAGAAAGCATCGAAAAATGCATTAAATTCTATCCTTGTCAAGCAACTAAATAAATAAAAAGATATGCAATAACTCAAATTCGGAATATTTATTTGAAATACTTCGAATTTAATATAATTTAATCTCAATTGTGGAAAGCTTGAAGATATTTAAATATTCAAAGAACGAAAAAACCTCGAATGAACACATTTAAAAAGCACATTATAAATGAGACTTAAGTTGCTTCACATAAACTTAATTGTTAGATCTAAAAGTTTCTATGATGGATTTGTATGTCATTTTCAAAATCAATATTTTTCGAGCTATGATTTCCTTCTTAGCTTCAAATTTAGGTGATCCAAGGTACGACACTTTTAAATAAACACTTTCTTAAAGTTTATTAACAATATAAGAAAAATCATTAAACATTCTTATGAAACGTATGCATAAAATTTGTAAGTTTTGAGCTCATCTATCCTTAGACTGAATTCCGGGTGACGCCAATTCACGGCTTTTATAGCCAAGCATTTAAAACAAAGATCTGTGTAGTTTCACGCTTATCGAGTGTCTACATTATGTTCAAGTCGTTCGTAAATAAACTAAATCAAGTTTCAATAATAGTGACTGGCATTCGGAATTCACATTTTTAAGAAAAATAATAAAATAAATCTCACCAGATTTTAATGACTATGGCTATATTCTGTACATTTGTCAGAGGTAACGGTGGACTACATCTCATAAATTTAGCATAGCAATGTTTATGACTTTAAAAGATATGCAATTGGATTTGAATATTAGGACTTCGATGAAACTCTCAAAAGGATACTTCTCTACTAAGCAATATTGTAGAAATACAATTGATTTGGAAAAAGTAAATTAAATTTTATTCGTAGTGAACCTAATTAGTGGCAGTTAATTTTTTAATATTAAAATGATTATAATATCAGATTACGCTTTTAATAGTTTCTTTATTGATCAGTAATTAATTATAAAGAAATTGTACAAATTGTTCATTGTACAGATTTATAAGTAAAGTTTTTTTTAATATTAAGGCGTAACAATTAAAATTGTACATTGTACATTGTACAGTTTAAGAGATATAGTTTTTTAAATGGAATTGTACAAATCTGTAAATAGATAATTTAGTGTGAATTATTAATAAAATTACATTGATGGAGAGAATAATATGTACTTTCGTTTTAGAATTTCAATGTCTTGCCACTAGGTCTATTTATTCTCGGCTTCATTCTCATTCACTTCCGTGTTCTCTATCACTGTTTCATCATCCACCATCAGTTCTGAGTCTCCGTCTTCTATTAGTCTCTGTTTAAAGTACAATGCAAGCTCAACCTCACTGAAGGGGAACTTCTCGTCTTCTCTCATCATCGTCTCTGTGAATTCAGCTGTCAACATTCTCGTGTCAAATGATTTCTTATCTAAATGGCTCATCTGGTTGAAAGGCAACTAGTTCGAAATTGCAAGTATCTGGCACTTCTAGAATCTCATTACAGGGGTCTTGTATTTTAGGTTTACTGGATAGCCTTCGCCTTCAAAGAATCTTTTAAGATCATCAATTTTGTCACCATCGTAGAATAAGTCCCTCTTTATCTCGTCCATGATTACAAGCTATGGTTACTGCTGAGGGGTGTTGGAGTCCATGCAGAAAGATCTATTGAGTATTCTGAAATCTTCGGTGATAAAGATCTTTCTGATATGTTTAGCTAGAGTAGTCTTTCCTGTGTTAGGCTCACCAAACAACCAGATAACGTTCACTTTTTCAGGGCATTTTCTAAAGATCACTCTGTAGAGCTTGTCTACGACATCGAAGTACAGCATCTTTTAAAGCATGCTTTTGTCAAGTCTGATCAATTTTTGTGACTAGGTATCATGGCGCTGAAGGAAACTACAGAGTGATTGGAACTTCGTTTGCTGCGGCTCTGGCTTAGATTGTATTTTCTATTCGTATCCCTGGTAAGTGATAAGTAGTTTGTGATTCTTCACGATTTGATCGCAGATCTCACTATCATCCTGATACATCCTGTACATATCCTCCACAGTGCTAACCTATTAAGACCTCACTAGCTCTTTATATTAATCTGAAATCCTGCGTTGTGATTAGGACGAGCTCCCTTGAAGATGATCTTTTGATTTCCTGATTTTTAGCCTGTACTTTCGCGAATGCCACAAATTCTTGGAAATTCTACATATCCCCACAGCTTAGCATAAAATCTCCATTGCTTTCGTATAATTTCCTAAGCTTTACTTTCCCAATTAGTGTAAAAGAGAATGGTAGACTTTTTAATGCTTAGTATCCAAGATAGTCAGGCTTGCTAAAGTAATTCTTGGTAAGTCCAAGACCATTTTACTTCACGTGAATTGAAAGGTATTGCTATAACGAGTTATCATCAGTGGTACTGTGAAAGATGAGGGCGTGACTGAATCTAGGAGTCTTTCCTGATATTGCTTCCTCGATTTGCGTGTGCATTTGTTTTGCTTCATCAGTCTTGATTTTGAATACGAAGATGTGTCTATCATTTGATTCGGTATTAGGTCTTGAATGAATCTGATTCTTCGTTTCCATCTTTGTATGTATGAATCCTTAAGAAATGAGTTTCCTTTTTAAGCCATTAATTTCCAATCATTTGAATAATTATTTAATTCATTTTAAATATTAATAATCTTCACACTAATTATCTATTTACAGATTTGTACAATTCCATTTAAAAAACTATATCTCTTAAACTGTATAATGTACAATGAACAATTTTAATTGTTACGCCTTAATATTTAAAAAAACTTTACTTATAAATCTGTACAATGAACAATTTGTACAATTTCTTTATAATTAATTACTGATCAATAAAGATACTATTAAAAGCGTAATCTGATATTATAAGCATTTTAATATTAAAAAATTAACTGCCCACTAATTAGGATCACTACGAATAAAATTTCATTTACTTTTTCCAGATCAATTGTATTTCTACAATATAGAAATGTATATATTTATAATTGTTCGAAGTAAAAGTGTCTTTAAATAATAAGAATGCCATTTTTCATTTATAAATTGTTACAAGCCATAATTTTCTTCTAAGCTTAAAATTTAGATGATTCTAGAAATCCAAAGCATGAAAACTTATTTTAAATTCAGTTCTTACAGATTTAATCAACACATAGAAGTTTGACTTTGACGAGAGATCAAAGCAAATTATCATATGTAAAAATAAATTTAAATCTGCCATTTTTTCAAAATTTAACATAAAATTTCAATTTAACTCAATAAATTTAAAGGTCATTTGATGATTTCTACAATCGCAAAGCTAGAAATTTACACTAATCTCTATCACAACTTGAAATTTATTTTTTGTTATGAAACCTTATGCTGGAATTGTCAAAGAAAAAAGTTTTATGATGTGAGAAAGCATCGAAAAATGCATTAAATTCTATCCTTGTCAAGCAACTAAATAAATAAAAAGATATGCAATAACTCAAATTCGGAATATTTATTTGAAATACTTCGAATTTAATATAATTTAATCTCAATTGTGGAAAGCTTGAAGATATTTAAATATTCAAAGAACGAAAAAACCTCGAATGAACACATTTAAAAAGCACATTATAAATGAGACTTAAGTTGCTTCACATAAACTTAATTGTTAGATCTAAAAGTTTCTGTGAAGGATTTGTATGTCATTTTCTAAATCAATATTGTTTCGAGCTATGATTTCCTTCTTAGCTTCAAATTTGTGATCCAAAGTACGACACTTTTAAATAAACACTTTCTTAAAGTTTATTAACAATATAAGAAAAATCATTAAACATTCTTATGAAACGTATGCATGAAATTTGTCAGTTTTGAGCTCATCTATCCTTAGACTGAATTCCGGGTGACGCCAATTCACGGCTTTTATAGCCAAGTATTAAAAACAAAGATCTGTGTAGTTTCACGCTTATCGAGTGACTACATTATGTTCAAGTCGTTCGTAAACTAAATCAAGTTTCAATTATAGTGACTGGCATTCGGAATTCACATTTTTAAGAAAAATAATAAAATAAATCTCACCAGATTTTAATGACTATGGCTATATTCTGTACATTTGTCAGCGGTCGCGGTGGACTACATCTCATAAAATTAGCATAGCAATGTTTCTGACTTTAAAAGATATGCAATTGGATTTGAATATTAGGACTTCGATGAAACTCTCAAAAGGATACTTCTCTACTAAGCAATATAGAAATGTATATATTTGTAATTGGTTCGAAGTAAAAGTGTCTTTAAATAATAAGAATGCCATTTTTCATTTATAAATTGTTACAAGCCATAATTTTCTTCTAAGCTTTAAATTTAGATGATTTCTAGAAATCCAAAGCATGAAAACTTATTTTAAATTCAGTTCTTACTGATTTAATCAACACATAGAAGTTTGACTTTGACGAGAGATCAAAGCAAATTTTCATATGTAAAAATAAATTCAAATCTTCCATTTTTTCAAAATTTAACATAAAATTTCAATTTAACTCAATAAATTTAAAGGTCATTTGATGATTTCTACAATCGCAAAGCTAGTAATTTACACTTATCTCTATCGCAACTTGAAATTTATATTTTGTTATGAAACCTTATGCTGGAATTGTCAAAGAAAAAAGTTCTATGATATGAGAAAGCATCGAAAAATGCATTAAATTGTATCTTTGTCAAGCAACTAAATAAATAAAAAAGATATGCAATAACTCAAATTCGGAATATTTATTTGAAATACTTCGAATTTAATATAATTTAATCTCAATTGTGGAAAGCTTGAAGATATTTAAATATTCAAAGAACGAAAAAACCTCGAATGAACACATTTAAAAAGCACATTATAAATGAGACTTAAGTTGCTTCACATAAACTTAATTGTTAGATCTAAAAGTTTCTGTGAAGGATTTGTATGTCATTTTCTAAATCAATATTGTTTCGAGCTATGATTTCCTTCTTAGCTTCAAATTTAGGTGATCCAAAGTACGACACTTTTAAATAAACACTTTCTATAAAGTTTATTAACAATATAAGAAAAATCATTAAACAATCTTATGAAACGTATGCATAAAATTTGTTAGTTTTGATCTCATTTATTCTTAGACTGAATTCCGGGTGACGCCAATTCACGGCTTTTATAGCCAAGCATTAAAAACAAAGATCTGTGTAGTTTCACGCTTATCGAGTGTCTACATTATGTTCAAGTCGTTCGTAAATAAACTAAATCAAGTTTCAATAATCGTGACTGGCATTCGGAATTCACATTTTTAAGAAAAATAATAGAATAAATCTCACCAGATTTAAATGACTATGGCTATATTCTGTACATTTTTCAGCGGTCCCGGTGGACTACATCTCATAAAATTAGCATAGCAATGTTTATGACTTTAAAAGATATGCAATTGGATTTGAATATTAGGACTTCGATGAAACTCTCAAAAGGATATTTCTCTACTAAGCAATATAGAAATGTATATATTTATAATTGTTCGAAGTAAAATTGTCTTTAAATAATAAGAATGCCATTTTTCATTTATAAATTGCTACAAGCCATAATTTTCTTCTAAGCTTCAAATTTAGATGATTTCTAGAAATCCAAAGCACGAAAACTTAATTTAAATTCAGTTCTTACAGATTTAATCAACACATAGAAGTTTGACTTTGACGAGAGATCAAAGCAAATTTTCATATGTAAAAATAAATTCAAATCTGCCATTTTTTCAAAATTTAACATAAAATTTCAATTTAACTCAATAAATTTAAAGGTCATTTGATGATTTCTACAATCGCAAAGCTAGAAATTTACACTAATCTCTATCACAACTTGAAATTTATTTTTTGTTATGAAACCTTATGCTGGAATTGTCAAAGAAAAAAGTTTTATGATGTGAGAAAGCATCGAAAAATGCATTAAATTCTATCCTTGTCAAGCAACTAAATAAATAAAAAGATATGCAATAACTCAAATTCGGAATATTTATTTGAAATACTTCGAATTTAATATAATTTAATCTCAATTGTGGAAAGCTTGAAGATATTTAAATATTCAAAGAACGAAAAAACCTCGAATGAACACATTTAAAAAGCACATTATAAATGAGACTTAAGTTGCTTCACATAAACTTAATTGTTAGATCTAAAAGTTTCTATGATGGATTTGTATGTCATTTTCAAAATCAATATTGTTTCGAGCTATGATTTCCTTCTTTGCTTCAAATTTAGGTGATCCAAAGTACGACACTTTTAAATATACACTTTCTTAAAGTTTATTAACAATATAAGAAAAATCATTAAACATTCTAATGAAACGTATGCATAAAATTTGTTAGTTTTGATCTCATTTATTCTTAGACTGAATTCCGGGTGACGCCAATTCACGGCTTTTATAGCAAGTATTAAAAACAAAGATCTGTGTAGTTTCACGCTTATCGAGTGACTACATTATGTTCAAGTCGTTCGTAAACTAAATCAAGTTTCAATTATAGTGACTGGCATTCGGAATTCACATTTTTAAGAAAAATAATAAAATAAATCTCACCAGATTTTAATGACTATGGCTATATTCTGTACATTTGTCAGCGGTCGCGGTGGACTACATCTCATAAAATTAGCATAGCAATGTTTCTGACTTTAAAAGATATGCAATTGGATTTGAATATTAGGACTTCGATGAAACTCTCAAAAGGATACTTCTCTACTAAGCAATATAGAAATGTATATATTTATAATTGTTCGAAGTAAAAGTGTCTTTAATTAATAAGAATGCCATTTTTCATTTATAAATTGTTACAAGCCATAATTTTCTTCTAAGCTTCAAATTTAGATGATTTCTAGAAATCCAAAGCATGAAAACTTATTTTAAATTCAGTTCTTACAGATTTAATCAACACATAGAAGTTTGACTTTGACGAGAGATCAAAGCAAATTATCATATGTAAAAATAAATTTAAATCTGCCATTTTTTCAAAAATTAATCATAAAATTTCAATTTAACTCAATAAATTTAAAGGTCATTTGATGATTTCTACAATCGCAAAGCTAGAAATTTACACTAATCTCTATCACAACTTGAAATTTATTTTTTGTTATGAAACCTTATGCTGGAATTGTCAAAGAAAAAAGTTTTATGATGTGAGAAAGCATCGAAAAATGCATTAAATTCTATCCTTGTCAAGCAACTAAATAAATAAAAAGATATGCAATAACTCAAATTCGGAATATTTATT
>ARYC01008450.1:0-29400 GCA_000711775.1 Oxytricha trifallax
CTAAAACATCTTGTTTTTTTTATATTCATAGATGTTAGACATAATATTGAAGATAATGATGAAGACAATGTTGTTGAAAGCGATGAAAAAATCAGTGATATAAAATTTTATAATTCTCTAGAATTTCAACCAGACTCCTAATAATGCTTGATTTTGAGAATATTGATGATATTGATGCTATTTCCACTGTTATTGGAGATGCTAAACTCCACACTCTCCACAGTCTCCACACTTTTTATTTTTTAAGGAAGATATCTATGAAAATTTTTTGAAAAACTTAGAGATCAGCTACAGCATCAACTTGATCACTGCGCTAAAATAGAAATAAATCAGAAAAGTTGAAAAAACAAAACTTCCATTTTTAGATAGTTGATTAATTAATTAAAGTTAAATAAGGATCTACTCAAACTACTCAAACATATTCAAATTAGTGACTGTTTTATCTTAACACATGTATATTTATATCAACATAATTTTATTTTATCTCTTTTTTTATTTATTTCTAACAGTCTCCACATTTTAATTATACACGCTTAATAGTAAGTGCAAATAATCAACACTAATAAGAATAACTAAAACCAAAAATAATAAGAAGTTGATGAGTTTGATACTTTATCTAATCATTTAATCGATGAAGGTGATTACGATCCAAATCTAATCAATGATGATGAATAAACTCACTAAGAATGTCATTACGATCCAAACAATTCTTTCGATGATGACAATGAAAAAGATGAATTCTTCGAAGGCCATGAAATAAAGTTTGATTATGAGAATTAGAATTATGTTATCAACTCATATGGCGATGATGGTATTTAAGCACAATTAATTATGAGTAAGGTTGAATATGAGGGAATTTTCGGTGCTTTTAATGGCAAGGATAATGATTAAAACGACGAATAATGTGATATTATTCAAGAAGTAAGAAGAGATTAATAGATGGATGATTAATTTTATGAATGCAACACTGAAACCTAAGAATAATAGCAAACGGAAACACTTGAAGTATAACTTCTAGATTCTAAAGCTTAGCAATAACCTCCTCCATAAAATCCTCAATAGTATCAGAGAATAAGATCCTTGAGCTAACCACATCATAACTAAGGATAAAACCCTTAATCCTCAAGAAATAGTAATGCTCAGAGTCCCCATCAAAACAACAACAACGGTAGACACTAGCTAACGCAGTACACTTAAATCAAAACAATAAAATACATCACAGACACATCAATCCCAAAAGGCACTTTCGGCAGAATAAACACTAAGCACGACATTTAACTGAACAACATACTCAAACGCAGTAAGATCAATTTATAAGGGAGCATTCCTGAAGCCTCAAGGGAGTCATCGATTTTTGTATCCAGTATAAGCAATCAACATAGTAGAGGTAACAGCAGATAGTCATTGACGAGAGGAAGCAAATCTCAAAATTTATCACCGATAAGTTATGATGAAAAATAGGAGGAACTCGAGAACAACAGTGATGAGGAAGTTTAATCACAGCAACATTAATATAAGAAGGGTGACTTTAAAATGACAAAAGACTATGAATAGAATTCCCTACAGATGATCAATGTTACTAACTAAAAACACTCACCCTAAACTATGCCATAAAATACTCATTAACCTAAAAATAAGGAGTTTATCAAAATTCACCTCAAAATCACCCAAGTTAAGTGACTAGTTAAAATCTTCGAAGATTCCCACAACCCATGAATCAGACATAGAACACTCAGTAACAACAGCAGCATATCAATGATAAATCTCCAGTTAAACTACAAGTTAAAACAAGGAGACAGTTGGAGCTTATGAACTAACAACTAAACTGAGTACTCGTGGATAATATTAATATTTTTTTTATTTTTTATTTGGATTGAATAAATCAATTAAGTATTTTAGTTTTTTTTTCTCAATTAAAATTGGTTTATTTCTATTAATCATTACTTATTACACTTTCAATTTATTAATTATACTTAAAAATAAGTATATAATACAATAATTATAATAAAGTATTAATGATATTAATAGTTTTGAATTTTATAAATATATATATAAAATATAAATGAATAGCTTAAATATTTCAAACATAAACTCAAATCCTAAGCAATTAAATATCATTAATCATATGCTTCATAATATTAATCCAATATATTGTAATGATGTGTAAAATTCAAAACAAAAACAATTATAATAATGAAATCCAATATTAAAAAAGACTCTCCCATTGAAATTCAATCAAACAAAAGCAATTAATCTAGTCAAGTTGATTGCAATTTTCTTGATATTAAATTGTTACAGCTTTGGATTAAGTTAGGAATTGGGGGGGGGGATTCCTGCACTCGAGGAAGTTTCCTTTATTAATTTTTTGGTAAAAATTAATTAATTTTACAAAAATTAAAAAATTCAACATTTTTATGACCCTTTAATATTAATAGGATATTTATTTATCATTTAAGTAGTTTAAGAAAGTATAGTCTAATATTATATAGGTATGTAAAGATAAATTGAATCAGAATTTCAATAACGATTTAATACAATATTTGGAATTACTATGATTAAAAAGAGAGGGCAATATAATGGTTAAGAGACAGAACCTAAAAATATCCGATAAAAAATTTCACAGTTGTTGGAATCTAAAGAGAGATATTAAATAATTGATAAATAAATTAAATATAATTTTAACAATGAAATTAGTTCGGAAGTTAGATATAGTTGTTATAAAAAAGATTTTAAAAATAAAAAAAAAGTGCAGGAAATTTCCCTAAAATTTTTTTATCATAAATTGGGCAGGAAACTTCCCCCCAATCTGACATAATAGAAATTTTGCAAAAAACAGAGTAATACAAATCAATCGATAGATCATATTGAAAACCATGACATTGACAGTAATTAAGGTTTTTAAGGATAATTGAATGAGATTATATAGGATAATTTTATTGAAAAATAATCTATAAATAACCAAACTATTAATAATAGCAGATTTCTTCAAGATTAAGAAAGCTAATCTGATAATAACACAAGTAGTGACTTAGGAATAGAGTACAGATAACTAAATAAATACAACCTGTTCTACAGCTTCTACAGCAAACACCTTGTGTTTGGAATACTTAAATGGAAACACCATGATCTGTTCTAAATGCCTTAAATAATATTCATTTAGTTTAAATGCACAAAGACGGGTATGCACTGCTCTTATTCAACACCACCTCAACAATCTGTGCTTAATTACTAACCAGTGCCACCACGAAATCATGCATCATAGACTGAGACACGTATTCCTACGAGAAATCGATAGCTGATATGTTGGGTGTTGTGTCTTTTAAATATGTGGAGAGAACTAGCAGTGTTTAATAGGGGTATTGCTTTGATTGTACTGTTTTTAATTATAATGCTTTGTATTCTGCAAACTAATCTAATTAATATTATATATATATAGATATATAGATTATAATCAACTTGCAGTTCATGTGATTACAGTAGTCTGACTAGTGATATAATTTAACATAGTATATTAAGTGCGAGTGTTGGCTGCACTATTTGTTATGCTATTGGATTTCAAAATTAACAGGTAAACTTTGTCGAAATATTGTTTTTTATGCGATTAAGAATAAAATTGCAAGTTTATCAAACAGATAAGAAGTGGATTTGTTTACTAGAACCTGCCAATTATCAAGCCTCTATTCCCAAACTCCTATTGATTCATAGATATGTCAATTTTCAGAATATTTCGACACTACGACTCAAAAATTTGTATATATTTTAATACTATCATGAATTTTAATTATGATTTTAAACAAAAAATGCTTGTCATGTTCAAATATATTTCCCAATTGTGCTGCTTGCTGACCGACTTAATGCACTATTTGTCTGGATAATTTCTACTATCACGAAAGTTCCTACCATCCAGTTACTAATTCAAGACAGGCGATGCGTTTGTTTGATACTTGTCCATTTGGCTATTGCAAAGACACTGATAGGAAGGTTTGCGTCTATTATTCATATAATATTCTAATAATTTCATAAATAGTAAAATATATATATAGGTTTGTGTGAAATCAACATTATCAAATTGCTTAAAGTGTTAATAAATATCTTCGTAATCCCAAGTGATATAAAAATGCACCTTTTGTGAGAAAAATTACTTACCCTTTACTAATTTAAAGAATTTAATTATAAAACACTTCTTCATATATTAAATGACAATTAACGTGATTATTTTAAATTTAATTTACTGATCCCACTACAACTCAATAAACATGTAAATTACTCACTGGATCCTCTACTTGGAATTATTTCGTGTAAAGTGGAGCTCCTCTTCGCCAGCTAGATTACAACTATGACCCTTCTTTAAATACTGATTTATCTCCCGCTTTCTTACAAATTCAAGAAACTTTAAATGCAATTCATAAGCGATAGCAATTGAATTATGTAGCTGAGGTCACTGCCTACATATAAACCAACCAATTATTAAGATAATATAAAACTATATATTTATTTATGCAATTTTATGTTTATCTTGGTAAAGGTTCGCATTTCTTCATGCAATGCGATGGGGATGAAAGTACTGTGACTTTTTCTGTATCAAAAATAAAAAGTAAATTTGTTGATTACTGCACATAGCTTCATTAATTCAAAACTAGAAATTTTAATTATAAATTTTTAAGAATTAATAATGCTTAAGATTTATAAGTCATTGGTTTTGTCATTTAACATTAGCATTCATATTAGACTTTTATAGTGTAATTTAGCAACTTCTCTAGGAATATCATAAAACTATGTATATTTACTTGATATTCTTATTAAATAAATCATTAACTTTAATTAATTTAAAGTAAAAACTCTGCTTTTACATCAATGTGTATGAGACTATCAATTGATGAGAGACCTACAGATCATGTAAACAGTGCTACTACATACTTCAACATTTCATGGACAATGAATTTCGACAACATAATCTTTTCAGGTATAAACGCTTTTGCAAGACATAAAACAAGCACCGTGGATTTATCTATATTTCCAATATTGCTTTGTGACAATATCAAAGAGATTGTATATAAAGATAAAGCAATAAGTTTTGAGAAAATGAATCAATTTGATTATGTGGTCAATAATTAAAAAGAAATTACTGAAAATTTATAAATTAACAACATTTTTGATAGTACTCAATAACCTAGACTACTCCTGCAAAGATGCTTGGTATCCCTTTTCCACTATGCCAAAAGATTTTAAAACAAACAATCGGTGATCATAAAATCAAGGTAAAAGTTTTTATCCAAAAAAGCAGAGCACTCTCAGCTGTGGGCTTGATCCTAATGATGACGACTTTTATTACATTTAAAGTGGCTCATAAGTATATTGCAAGCGTCAGTAAACTCTTTTTAACTTATACGGTTTTCCTGAATATCTTACAACCTATTCTAAACCACATATGCTAAATATTACAAATTGTAATTTCAAGTACTTTATGGGAAACAATACTAGTTTAATTAACATTGAAAATAACAACTTGAATAGAATCTGCGTAAAAGCCCCAATAAATATACTAGACACTGTTTAATTGATAGATAGACATTTTTTACTTACTCTGGGGCTTGAAGAGGTGCAAGAATTTTCATTTCAAATTCTAAGTTTAGTGAGAGCAGGTTCTGCTAGGATTGATATTACATAGAAAATAATGGTACCTGCCTTTTTAAACAAGTTTACTAAATAACACTCAGCTATTTTTAGAAAAATCTACTATCAGCGATGAGGATTCATACATTTTAATCTAAGATTCAGATTTTAAGAACCTTAATCATCTCACAAATGTCACTGCACTCGCTATTTATGGTGGAAAACCCCCTATGAGACTTCAAGATGCAAAACATGACTTATCAAGCTACAATACATAAGGGAATTGTCTTGAATATTGAGGACTTTAATGGTTTAATAGAAATTGCTGGATCTAATTTTGAGAAAAACATGCATTTCATACCTGAAATTATGATTACACCATTTAAGACAGAAGCTGTAAGAAACTTGGATCATTTCAAGGATTAGTTTGGCACTTAGGAATTCAAATTGTAACATGCAACAAAAACACTATGGTTGATCAATTTCTTTTCCAAGAAGGTTTTGGGTAGTCTGATAATATAGATGACTTTTTCTAGAAATTTGAGAGACTTGGATTAATTTATATATCAAGAAATAAGCAGCCTATCATAATTAGATAAAATACTTTTACAAAAAATATTGGAACTTTTGGAGCTGCTATTACAATTAATTCACCGGATTGGCATCAAGGCAGTTCCCCATAGATAGTAATTAGTGATAATACCTTTAAAAATAACCTTGCTTACTTTTCAGGAAATGCCATTTATATCTAAGATAAGATGAGTAAAAATGAATAGAATAATTTTGTGGAGGGATTGTGATATAAAATAGTTTGTTCGTTAATAACACAGGAATGAAGGCACATATTGGAGGAGCCATTTCTACTATATGTAGGGTAATTAATTTCTATAATTATTTTTAATTGAAGAACCAGCTTTTGAAGATTATGATCATACTTCATCGTTTTGGCAAGATGACATTAATAGTAATTTGGTTGCTAAGGTTACAAGTTTCAAACAAAAAGAAATACAATTTAAACTTCTAGCTACTCAATTCTCAATAATAAGCTCTAACTTTATTGAAAATTACTCTGGATAAAGAGGCACTGCAGTTTATCTGTATCATATGAACCGAATAAGAATTCAAAACTCTACCTTTGTAAGAAATGGACCAGTTTTCGCAAATATTGACATCAATGTTTCTCCTTATGTGAAATATTTCTCTTTAACTTAATCAGTTGTTTTCAGAGATATAACTGGTGGATGTAAAAATGAACTATTGTATGTTGATAAATGTGCAAATTAGGTTTATAGAATAGATTGGTCATAAGTTAGAGGAGCTCTCTACGTTGAACACTGCAATGAAGAAGATTGTATGTCTTTTGAGAATATTTAGTAATTGTCTATTGATATCTGCGTGTTTGTTAATAATGCAGCAGGACCTTATCTGGACAGCAATTAGCCTTACGATTTAGCTTAGTCGCTTTATATTCAAGGAGGATTCAATAATTCAATCAAGAATAGCACATTTAGAGATCATTAGAGCTTTAGTCAACTAAACGTTTAAAATTCGAGCTCAAAACTTTCAAGTTACTTCCCTAAAACTTATTTCACTCTTGGGTAAGCTCCAGTCATAAGGATCATGATAACACCTAAGTATCTAACAGGAGAGAAAATATTTGATTAATCAACAAATTTTAAGAATGTCTCATTTTTGAGAAACAAACATGTTCAAATATTAGGGCAGAATTTTTAAAATAGTATTATGGATCCTTAATTGCTTATGAAACGAATTATATGTATGGAAATCTTTTGCTCCTTAATTATATTTAGATAACTGCACTTTTAGAGAGAACTATTTTATTGGAAACGAGACTTCATTTATTTACCTATTTAAAGGCTTACTAAAAGTTACAAATACCCTAGCTTATGGAAATGGGTAAAATAAATTACAAATATTTCAACATCTTATTTATATATATTATTTATATCTCACGAAGAACTCTACTGTAAAAGCAAAATCTACAAGTTCGTACTACTTCCCATTCCAGCATTATTTATAGAATTTATATCAATTTTTTGGATTGTTCTACATGCTTGAGTTAGAAGAATTTCCAAATGGATACTATCACTAATTTGTAAACAACACTTTTAGATATAATTTTTGCTATGAAGGAGCTGGCTTTTCACTCAAAATCGATTCATAATACGCTTTATTTTAGAACAACTCCTTTCGTTACCATGTAGTTAAAAAAAGATTAATAACATGAAGTTTCATTAATTTTCTTATAACAAACAAGGAGGTGCAATTTATGCAAGAAACCAGGATGGAAGATCAACTTTCAAAGTAGTTGATCAAGATATTTCATTTATGTTCGCAAAATCATAAGGATCTATTAGTATGGAACCTCACGATCATGATTTCTTAAGCGTCCTAATTTATAATTCAACTTTTAGAAATAACAGAGCATCTGAGGGTAGTTCAATATTTCTGGACAGTATGGCATATGTACTGATTTAAAACTGCACTTTCGCTAACTATATATGGCCTACAAATATGATAGCTTATATTGAGTTGAGATTTATTAAGTAAACTATGGCCTTAAACGAATTTGTAGATTACAGATACCTTACATGTCTTTAAATTTATATTAATATACCTCTATTCTATTGTTGATCAAGGCACCCCAGAAAATGGAGCTATACAACGAACAAAATTCAAATACAAAATAAGTGAAATTCCTTGATAAAATAATAAAAAACGCAACTGATCCCACTCTAACGTATGCAGATATTATTGATTGCAGCCTTCATAAATTAACTGCTGAAAGTGGAGCTGCTGTTTAAATAGGAAAAGAAAGTTTTAAATAGTTTTTTTCTTTTTAATTTTAAGTTATGCGAGAATTTTTAATATCAACTTGAATCAGCGTTCTTTAATATAAAACAACACTGTTAATTAGTACGGAGCAATATATGTCTTCAGCACTTATGGATTTTACGCTAAAAATCTATACTTAACTTAAAATATTGTCTATCTAGAGGTTCCACTTTTGGAGGGTCGAATTATATTATGACTCTGAAAAACTGTACTTTCACATAAAATAAAGCATTAGATAAAGGCACTTTGTACTTCTATGAGGATAATAATTTTACTTGTAATAGATGCACGTTGATTGGGAATTATGCAAAAGACTCATCTACATTTAATTGCGAAAACTTTTATTAATTAGTATTTTTAACAAATTTATTGAATTTATTCTTTTAATTATTAATCTAATTCATTATAATGGTCTTTATAATTATTTATAGTATCATATTGCATTTATTTGCCAGTTAAAAGTAATGAAACATTTTTTGGGATGGAACCAATATTTATTAAATTTTTTCACACTAAAAAATATATTATCAATAAAATAGTAAGATATTTAAATTAAAATTCACTCGATAGGTTTAATTTTATTTTTAATTATCGAAGTTTAATCAATCTTAATAACTAATCAATCTATCAAATATACATTGTTCCTATATTAAATGGGAAAATGGATTAAGGTTATATTCTTCTCTTTAAATAACATAAATGGTTTCTTTAGAGTTTTTAATTTAAGATTTTAGTTAAATAAATCTATTAGTTACACAGTTACTTTCATACTTTCCAATGCTACTTTTATTAATACCACCTTCTTGGACAATAAATTATAGATTAATACAATATACTACATTTAAATCAATTTATAGTATTGTGAATGTTGCTAGTCAAGTTAATCATGGAATAACATTAATTAGTTCAAATTTTTTAGCTTCAAATATAACTGTAAATTATACAAATCCTACTTTCTTTGCGGATTACAGTGATGATGTTTGAAATTAATTTATATTTTAAAAAAAGTTTAATTTTTCTAAATTTCAAAGAAGTCTCTAACAGATACTAGGACATTATCAAATATCAAAAATTTCATTTAGAAATTTAAATAGAAAATTAATCTTATGATGTTGACGCTGGTTTCTTCAGCATAAATTACCAAAGCAGTCCCCTAATCCAGAACTACTCAACTTTCGAGAATTGTCGTGGCTCCCAGGCATCAGTCATTTACGCCACAGGTTTCAGCACCGTGAAGCTATAAAACAACATAACAATAAAAAACTCCGCATCCTTCTCTGGCAGTACCATAGTATTTTCTCTAACTAATAAAACAGAAGTTTACGACACAATGTTTTGGTATAATACTTAAGTAGATATCGAAGCCAATAACGTCAATTTAAAGATAGGAAATTCATATTTCACATAGGGTGCGCAAAACTTTATAAAAGCCTAACTTTCAAATGTTACAGTTAAAAAAACTACATTTATTAATGGTTTAAACTATAACTTGTAAGGGAAGGCAATATTCTGCAGCAGTGACAATTTGCTATAATCATTGCTTTAAAAAAATACTGATTTTTATTCTATTTAATTTATAGTAGATAACTTTTTATTCTAAAATTTATCTAGTTTAGAAGGCGGAGCAATTTACATCACATCAAGTAAAAGTACAAGTAATTTCACTATAATTTGTAAAAAATATAAATATCAATATTTAGCCCCACAATTTTTAACTATAATTGTATTTGATACTATCCACAACTCTACTTTTTATAATAATTCAGCTATGCATGGTGGCTCAATTAAAGTGATAGATGCTGCCCATTTAAACATCAGTCGAAACACTTTCACACATAATTGGGCTTATAAATATGAATTAGACACTTCGCAAAGTATCAAGTTATAAAATATTTGATTTAATGAACAATCAATTAAGTTTTCTTATTATAGTGTAGAAGGGTCTTGGGGGGTGCTTTGAATATAGATTGTTTCAATGAACAACTCGGTTTAGACACAAATTGTGATTTTTTCATAGGACTATAAAACCAATTTAATGGTAATATAGCTACAGAAGATGGTGGAGCGATTTCTTGGTACTCGAATAGATATAAAGACGATGGTAGTAATATATATAGTAATAATTATGCAACATATGGACCAAAAGTTAGTAATTATGGACATTAATTGGTGTTTTAATATGTTAGTAATCGCGATTGCCTCAATCCTATTATTGCTGAAATAAAAGTAAAATTGAGTAAATTTAAATTTTAAAATGTTGAAGAAATTTTACAATAACAACCCAATTCCAATGTATAACTCAAGATAATTAAGGTTCTTATAATAATCAAACTTAACTGATGAATAATCGGGTATTTTCAGGGTTCCTTTATTCAATAGTACTTCTAATCGAAGAAATCATTATTGTAGGAATACATTTGATTTGGGAAAATAAATTAATAAGTAATATATTAATATTTATAATTCGTGGCAGTTAACTTTCAGGAAACACTGACAATATGGTACTTGTTTGATAGAGAATTCAAAATTAGCTGGACTTTACTATTGGCGGTATGCCTCTATCTCATTCCTGAATAGAGTTAACTGGAATTTAATTTTTGCATTAAAATTAACTAAACAAATCACCCAAAATTAAAATTGATTTATTTCGCTGCTACGATGCGATAGAGGCATACCGCCAATAGTAAAGTCCAGCTAATTTTGAATTCTCTATCAAACAAGTACCATATTGTCAGGGTTCCTGAGTTAACTGCCAATATTTTAATTATTTATTAATTTATTATTAATTTATTTTCCCAAATCAAATGTATTCCTACAATATTATAATTATACTTTTTATATCCTTAAATAAATTGTATGACCGTTTAAATTTAGAAATTTGCAGTAATAAAATATAGTCTTAAACTCTGTGGTATCAGGCACTCCAATTTGGTTTATAGCTTATATTTTGGACATGGATAGTAATTTATATAAAACTGATAACTAGAGTGTAGCTAGTTTAAGAACTTTAAAAAAAGGAGTTATTTTGCAAAATTTTGAGGTTAACGCAATAGAAGGCATACAATCACTTATATTTTGAAAGTGTGTTAGTTTTATTGAAGTTTACTATTACATAGTTTGATCTAATTTTCTACCTAAGTTTATTTTTTAGAATTTCACTAAGTTTACGATAAATCTCGAACCAGGTTAAGAAGCTCAATTAACTTTCCAAATCTCAGGTTTTGAAACTTATGCCAATGATATTTCGTTTATAAAAGAGTCTCCTCTTATAACAATTTAAAGTAGAAAATGTGCTTAAGGTGAGTAATACACTCCTGATAAACGTTGTATAAAGTGCAATGAAGGTGAACATTTATATAATGCTCCCTCTAATATTATGATTTAAATCAAGCTTTACTCAATTATATACTGTAGTTTGTTATTAATAAATCTGAGAATACTACTCCATGTATTCCTTATCAAAATGAAGCATTATGCTATGGCTTGTTTTCGGTGTCACCTAAACCTGGTTACTGGCGATCTTCAAACACAAGCACACTCTTCATTTAATGTCCAAATCAATACGCATGTCTAGTTGGGAATATATCACAACCTTTGGGACAATGTGCACTTGTTTATATTTAGGTGTTGTATGTGGAAACTGTATTGCAGGTTTTAAGAAATCAATTAATTTCGTCTGTACTTTTAGCAAATTGATTATACCTTACAACTAAATTTATAGTACTTTTAATTATAAATGCCCTAATCAAGGATTGAACTCAGTTCAATTTCTAGGACTTATAATAGTTTCAGCAATTATTTGTGTAATTTTAGTGAGGTCAAACATCAGCAGTGTTGATAAAGAAAAGCCACTTTACACAGTTTACATGAAAGTAATGACTATCATTTCTAAATCATCTCTGCTATTACTGCAATTGACTATAATTCGCTTTATACTATATAAACACTTTAAGAAGGTTAACTTTAACTAAGTAACTTCGCAGATGGTTTTATAAATTTCTATAACAAATTTAAATTTCTATTTATGTAATGAAATTTTCTTATTATTTTTATACAATTTCTAAAATTAAAAGAATTTTGCATATTCTTTTCACTTTCTGAATTTTTAATTTTTATAATATACAGATGACATATTTTCATTCGATTGTTTCTTGTAAAGTTAAGGCTTTGTAGATGAAAGTGATAGAATTTACCTCTAAAAAGTAATTATTTTTATGCTTTACTACCACTAATTTAAACTGCTGTCTCCGTAATTATTTGGTACATAATCGGTTTCTTAAAGAAAGACTACAGGTTTAAGGACAAACTATATAAAAGAATCTTATAAATATATTATTCTATAATAAAACTCATTGCCACTATAGTTGCACTGCTTTTCTTAATACACCCAAGCATTGCAAAAGCACTATTATCTGCTTTTAATTGTATAGAAATTGAGGGAGTGAGCAGATTGAAGGATAATGTGGGGATGGAATGCTATTAAGGTGAACATTTGGTTTATGTGTCAGTCATCATCATATGACAAATTATAATTATATGGGAGGAAATTATTTTTAAAAAAAGATATATTTAACTATACCTTCCCTGATTATTTGGATTTTTGGCATTCCATTTGTTGCTTTAATTATGATGTTCAAGAATAAAACCATTATCATTCACATGTCAAAATCTTACATATTATTTTTTTATATATTTGTTAAAAATCCAACGAGCTGTCAAAGTATGACAAAGTAAAAATAAAGGTGATAAGGACGAGGATTGGTTTCTTACTTAATGGATTCCAAAGAAACAACTTTTTCTGGGAAATCCTGATTTTATACAGAAAAATTTTGATAGTAATGGTTACAGTCTTACTGAACTCAGTCTCCGCTGAATCTCAAGTTCTTGTGGTTCTTATGATTTAGTTCTATCTGTGTTGTTGCACTTGAATTACAACCCTTACTACACTTTCGTGCTAAATAAAATGGAACTATAGGTGGCTTGCATTACGATGTACTGTGGCATGTTTTATGTTACAGGCAGTCACTAGACATACATGAATAACATAGCTCTTGGGTATGTCTTTTTACTGATGATTGTAGTGCCAAACGCTCTTTTTTTCTTATATTGGATTGGCCACATGCGTATTTAAGTCATGAAAATGTTGTATGTGAGCCATCCCAGGGCTTTTAAGTGGTTCACTTGTGGGCACTATAAAGATAGCGAAGCTTTTGAGAGAAAATACATGACCCAAGAAACTACAAATACAGTTGAAAATCCTTATGAAGTTGGCAAACTGGGGGAAATTCCTTATAAAACAAGTCCAGGGTATAGTAACAGTAAAAACTATGGGAATTAAGAAGACGGAGGTGTTGATGATTTCTCGAATGTCATAATGAGAAGGTTCAATGATAATGATAAAATTGGTCATGATAAATCAGATGACTCTAGAAACAGTAAAATTTGCCTTTTTATCTATAGGATTTACGATTTTTATAATATCTCCGACTCAGACGACTATAATCTCTCAAGGAGATTTGAGAAGAAAGAATTAAACATTGGATCTTCAGATTACGATGACGATACAGGGGACTCTAAGAATAAAACTGTAAGTTCTAAAGATTTTAGACTCTAGTTTCCAGCACATATGATAAGTAGGATTTTCAACCAGAGGAGTAAGAAGACAGATAAAATTAGAGAGAAAGATCACCATAGGCTAAAGGTATATATAATAGACTAACAGATGCTTCACCAATCAAAACATAAATTTTTGTATCAATTTAGAATTTATATTTTTTAATTTATATACTATACAAAGAATCATATTAAAAACTAAAATATCACTGAATTATCAAATACTTCTATCATAATATAATAAAATCAAAATTTCTGTTAAAGTTATATAATGACAACCAATAGATATGACATAAATATGACAACTAACTGGGCATTACAATCCTCGAGAGCCCCAATGTCCTCCAGAAAGATCTTCCCCGAATCCCTAGCAAATCAACTCACAAGCCGATAGTAACAATCCTGCAGAAAATTCAATAATAACATCTTATTTGGCAACAATCACCCAGTAAATAATCATAGTATCGACTCCACTTCTCAATAAGACATAACACTCAGATCTGACATGGGGATTACAGAAAGAGCTACCAATAGAGAACTTTTGTAAGACAGAATGAGGTCTAGGAAGAAGGACAAGAAATTAAATATTAAAAAATAACAACTGCCTGAGAGCAAAGCCTAAAACAAGAAATACTATGAAACATAGAAGCAGAGCTCAATTGATGCGAGAAATAATAGGAGAAGTGATTAAAAAGCTTAAAAAAGAGTTTAAGATTATCAGATTGACGATGAACTTGACCTCGACTAAATCTCGATGCGAATGAGTGACCGTGAAATTCAAAATAACTATGATGGTTTAATTTCCAATGCAAAATAGTAAAAATCTAATTTGGGAAAATAATAAAATAAAGATATGAGAAAGGATTTTGATTAATTGGGTAAAATTAAGGGTTAGAGGTTACTATGAATAAATTATCTTTAAGAAAAAAAAGTTAAGATGAAAAATAAAACTGAAAGTCTTCGAGAAATTAGTAGAGCAAAATATCGAGATATAACAACAGTTAAAGCGATAAATCTGATTGGTTTTTTTTTAGTTAACAAAATTCAATATTTTTAATTTCATTATTAATTACCTTTAACAATATCAATTTTGTAGATTAGGGTACTCAATATCTATATTTAGACATTAAAAAAATTATTTACTGTTTATATTTAGATATTATTTAAAATGATTCATAAAAGGAAAGGCTAGGTCAATACTAAACTATTTAAAATTTATATGAATCCAAAAACAAGCAAACTTTTTACTTTTCTCTTAACAGTCCTGGTGTTTTGGGGCAAATTAATTTCATGTTAAGAGCTTCTCATAAGCGAGAGAATTATAAAGCTCACTTTGTTTTTAAACCAAAATTATCTAATGTTATAAAGCAAATATTATTATATTTATTAATAAAATATCAATTGTTCAAGCTATTCCAATTCAGATATAAGGTATTGCTAGAAATTAAAATTAAATAATTTAAAATTTATATTAATATTAAGAAATGCGTAGATGGATATCAACTATTTATATTTAATTAAACTTCAACAATATGTGCTGCTACCTTAATAAATTCCACCGCTTGGAAAACAGAATGTTAAATTGATTCGCTTTATAAAACTTTGTTAAAAAAATGGTTTAATTTAAATTATAAAATTTTTTTTAATTTATTTAATTTACCCATATGAATCTGGAATTTAATAATCACTAGGAGTAGCTTACACATAAACTTTGGATTTTTAATTTACTTAAAAAATGTTAGAAATTTAATTTATTTTTAGAAATTAGGTTTAATACACACGATTCAACAATCTCAAAACATATTGCTTCAGTTGCTAAAATTATTTCTTTAAAAATGGTCAATAATTATGGAATTAATGTGACTTACTTGAGGCAACTAATGATTTCGTTCTATAATCAATCTATCAAAGATCTCAGGGATGTATCACATGTGCTGTAAGTGTTTAAATTATTCGAGATTAATTTAAATTTATAGATTAAAGGAATGTACAATTAACAGGTATCTTCAAGAAATTAACTGGATAATTTATTTATAAGAGATTGCAAATCTCAAAGCACTCAAACAGCATCTTGTTTATATAGCTAATATTACAATCCGATTACTACTTAATGCGAGACATGCGAATCTAACTTTCCTAATTGTGCAGCATGCACAATTAGCACTTGTTAAATATGCTAATAACATTTTTATTGGAATCCAACCGCCATAAATCCTAAAACTGGCTTGGCAACTGGGATATGTAAACTCAATGTCTGACCAGCTGGATATTGTAGAGTAAACGATATTTATTTTTATAATTTTCTATGTAGGATTCAGCAAGAAAAATTTGCGTGCTAAGTAATTTATCAAATTGCATTACATGCTAAGGAACAACAGAAGTTTAGGATTGTACTCTTTGCAAAGCAGGTTATTTGACACTTAAGGAAATTCAATTTGCAAATTACTTGCTCTAGAAAAAACTATAAATTATAATGTCAAAAGTGGGGCTCCACTTTAACTCTCTTCGTAGACCTACAACACAACTTCAAAAAATGGAAAGACTCCAGCTAAAGCATTTTTATTTATTTAGGAAGCAATAAATGCTCTTAATTCTTACTCAGCAGTAAATTTTTACTAAAAGGTTATTGCTACTTTTTACCTTAGGTGATCATTTTTTCTTATAATGTGATGAAGCTTCAATTACTTTTAACACAGTTGATCACAAAGATTATGTAGACTACTGTTCTAAAATAAATTTGAAAAAATCTATTGTAATGAGTGATAATATTCATTTTACTGTTAAGCCACTTAGTTGTAATGACGCAAAGTCATTAGGAATGACAAATAACGCTGATTTTCTATTAATGTGCATTTCTAATTTTAATTACTAGTAAAGACCTAAGGTTTATGTCACTAATAAAAACAATTATAAAGCTTTTATTTTTATAAATTAAATATCGTATTACTTATAATTTAACATTACAGGATCAGCTACTTTTTTTAAACATAATATTTTCAGGTATAAATGGTTTTGCTTGACCCTTAACACAAACTTAAGACTACTCAATATTTTCTGTACTGCTTTGTTATTTGGAATATGGAGCTTAATTGGGAGATAAACCTTTAAGCTTCCTGAAATAAAATCAAAATATTGCAGCAAACTTGAAATATAGCTGCAACGATGTTTGGTATGATAAATCAAACATTCCACGAAATGTCACTAGCGCTCTTAAATGTCTTGCAAATGACAATTAATAGTTTTATCAAAAGAAGTAAAGCACTTTGGGCTGTAGCAATGATATTGAATCAACAAACTTTTTCTGGTAGAATTCTGGAGACTAAGTTTACAGTAAAAGAAGACAAACTTTGTTTAATTTATATGCTTTCCCAAATCATTTGACAACTTACTAAAGTCCACCAAAGTTAACAATCAACAACTGTGATTTTGAGTATTTCTTAGGAGGCTACTCTAATCTGATAGATATTGAATACAACAACATAATGGGATTAAACAAATAAAACCCAATAACTTTATTTAATGAATCAAGATTAGTTGATATGAGCTTTTTCACTTATTAGGGTGGTTAACGAGGAGCATTGATTTTAATCTCAAACTCAAATTTTAAGCATTCACGATTCTGCCTAGGCTTGATTACTTACAGGAAACAATTGCAAATTTCTTAATATAAAAGTTTCATTAACTACACAGATCACCAAGTTGGAAATAAGATGTTTTACGGAGATCAAGGATCCTATATAATTCTCTAAAATTCAACTTTTAATAATCTTAATTTCTTGAATAATGTCACTGCGTTTGCAATTTACGATGGAGAAACTCCAATAAAATATTAGACTGGAACAAATAGTTTCGAAGCAATCACTTATAAAGCATTCATACACTAAGGTATAGTTTTGAATCTGGAAGATTTTAATGGCACTATTGAGATATCGTAATCTAAATTTACAAACAACATGCATTTTATTCCTGAGATTTTGGTTATGCCATACTCAAGCAATCTAGTTAGAGATGTTGACCACTTTAAAGACACGTTCTTTACAAATGAATATAAAGTTAGTATATGTAACACTGATGAAGGCGAGGACGAATATTTATTTCATAATGGTATATCAAAGAACGATAATTTCTACAGTTATTTCGAATATTTTGAGAGACTAGGATTAATTTATGTCTCAAGACCAACTTAACCAGTGATCATAACAAATAACAATTTCTTAAGCAATATTGGAACTTTTGGATCTGCAATCACTATTAACTCACCAAACTGGATAAAAGGCTACTAACCATACATCTTTATAAAAGGCAATACATTCACAGGTAATATGGCCTATGTCTAAGGTAATGCTATTTTTATTAGAAACACTTTTATAATTGCAAATCAAAGCTCAATATGTGCTGGCGTGAGCATTGAAGATTCTTAATTTTACTAAAACATCGGAATGAAAAATCATAATGGGGGTGCTGTGTCAGGAGTTTGTTAATATATAACGGCTACAAGCCATGATGAATTGTAGTCTCTTTCTTTCAATAACTACTAATCTCACCTTAAATGACACTCAAAATAATATTACAGCTAACTTTAGCAGTGTAATAAACCCAGATAATCTTTTCATTGTCTATGCCTTTCAGTTTTCTATCTTAAATTCAAATTATAAGTAATCATTTATGATCAATTTTAAGAATATTAATTCATAAACGATTTATATCTTGAATTGCATATTCAAAGAAAACTACTCAGGGTAAAGATTACAAACATTATAGGTTTATATTTTTAAGAGGAACAGCAGTTTTCATGGTTTTAGTAAGCAAAACAAGAATAGTGGGCACATTATTCGAGAAAAATGGGCCAGTTTATGGTTATATCGAAACTTATAACTCTCCATATTCAAAACATTTCTCGGGAAGATCTCTTTCATTTACAGATCCCGATGTAAACGGATGCTATGAGGAATTTGGCTACATAAATTTCTGCTCAAATGTTGATAAATAAATTGACTGGCCTTCAGTGAGAGGTGCTTTAAATTTTGTGGGTTGTTCTGAAACTTGGTGTCTCAATAATTTTTACTTATTAATACTAAACCTTTTTGTGATTTTAGATTTTAGTGAATGCTAACAACACTTAAATTCTATTACTATACAATAGCAGTTTTATAAACAATTAAGCAGGTCCCTATCTTGATATAAACACTAGGAATGACCTAGCTAGTTCGCTCTATATTACAGAAGGGTATGATAATAACATTACGAACACAACTTTTGTGAATCATTCTGAAAGTGAGCTAGGTTTCTTAAAAATTCTTGCTCTAAAACTTGCGAAGTTTTTTCTTGACATAAACCTGTAATTTTATTCTATAATAAAAATTAGTTTCAAAAATTTCACGTTTATACTTTGACTATGCTTAGGCTCCGGTAGTCAGAACTAAACTCTTAAATATAATGATATACAACTTTTTATTTTAATAGTTTTTTTATGTTTAGAGTGTAGCCTAAACCCATAACCGGATCTCAAGTTTTAAATTTCAGCACTAACTTCGATAACTGTACTTTTTCTGGTAACAAGAACATGTAAATATTGGGTTTAAATTTTGAAAAATAATACTATGGTTCTCTCATAACAATGGAGACTTTTTATCTAAATGGTGACCTTAGTGCCCCTCAGATATAAATCTTAAATAGTTAAATTAGAGATAATTAATTTAGAGGCGATGAAACTTCACTTATTTACTTGTTTAAAGGGCTTTTGAGTGTTGTGAATAGAATTTCTTATGGTAACGAATATTTAGTTAATATTTATTTAAAAAGTGTTTCTATTATTTAATTTGATATTTAATCAAAGAAGTAGATTTCAAGCAAACTCTGATAGGTGATGAATATTTCCCATTTGATTGTTATAATTATTAAAAATTTTAAAAATACGGATTGTTTTACCTCTTTGGTATGGAAGCTTTCCCGACTGACTATTATCACAAATTTATCAATAACAGCTTTTCATATAGTTTCGCTTATTAGGGACCAGTTTATAGTCTCAGAATTGATGGCTAATTTGCTTTATTTCAGAGGAATATTATATTAGCGCTATTTTTATGAAGGTACATTCAAATTTAAAACATGTAAGACTATTCTTAATGCAATAATAAGTACAAAATTTATTTAATTATAAGTACAAATTCAATTTTTGCACTTTCAAAGGAGGAGTAGCATTTGCAAGAAATTAAGATGGCCGTTCAACATTCATATTTAAAGGAGAAGATGTTTCTTACACTTTCTGTGAAACATTTGGGGCTTTTGCCCTCGAACCCCATGACGGTGATTTCTTAAGTATTTTCTTCTAAAATTCAACATTTAGAAACAATAAAGCTTTTGATGGGTCATCTATGTATCTCGATTCTCTCGCTGATTTTGAAGCCAGAAATATTATTACTATAATATGAATTGGCATGTGTTTAAAAACAAATTTGAATTCCAAATTTTCTATATCAATTACTCATAAGACGCTTGGCATTCAAATCAAACAGCATATATAGTCTCTCAATTTAAGAAAGCTTATAAAACTCCATGGTTATTATAATTATATAAATTAGGTTTTAAGAACCATTAATTTATAATTAAATAATTGTTGCTAAATTAAATCTACAATATATATTTGGATTAAATTTTAATAATTTATACCTTCTTAGATTAATTGTCTCTCCATTTAATGATTATAAATGATTAAAAATATCTAAGTGAATGAAACAATTACTTAAGCTATATTAAAAAATTATTTAAATCCCCACTTACTTAATTCTTAAATTTAAAATGTGGTATTTTTGACATCAGGGATTTCATTAACTACTAATATCTTTACCAAACTATAATCGTTTTTTTATTATATAAATATCTATAACTTTATATAGTACACCTTACAGATTAGCTAGTCCGAAAATCTGGCTAAGTATTCGTTAAAAAGCTAGTAAACACCAAAGTCGTTTACTTTTTAACATAACTAATAAAAAAAGCCAATGACCCATATACCTAATATGCTGAGTTAATCGATTGCAGATTTTTTAATTTAACATCTTCGCATGGGGAGCTGGAATTATGGGGGAGGAGGAATAAAATGTCAGAGTTATCGCTACTAAATATGATCATAAAACTGTCATCACCAATAATACAGTCACTGAATTTTATAATATAGATGTTTATTTTTTATTTGTTCTTGTTAAATAACTGCTCATAAAGTAATTATCGAATTAATAATGAATATTACAATTAAAATAGATTTGGAGTGTTTTATGCGATTAGAGCGTCAGATTTTGTTGCTTAAAATTTGGTATTTGAAAATAATACAGCTTTAGTAAGGGGATCTGCTATTGGAGCGTCTGTAACCTAAATTGAAGTAATTAACTGCACATAATTAATTTATGCTATAGTATAAAAATTCAATTTATTCAATCATATTCTTTTTATTATCACATTCATTGGAAATAGAGCATTAAGTAAAGCTACAATTTACATTAATGAAGATACTGAATTCCTCTGTGATTAATGCTATTTCTACTCAAATTATGCAAAAGAGTCCATTACTATTTTTGCACTCAACGTTCAATCAAATTTATTTTAAAATTGAATTATTCCCAGATTAAATTATCTAAGTAATTTATAAACTATATTAATCAAAGATTATCACAGTAAAAAACTCAATTTTTAAGCAAAACTATCATGACTCAAATCTCATGAATTTCATTTTATCTAACGGGTTACTTCAAAAACACTTAATTCATTGATAACTTTGCAAATAAAGTCAATCACGGAATCACTTTAATAGACAGCACAGTGACAGTCGAAAATGTGAATGTGAATTATACTTAGAAAGAATTCTTGTGGGCAAATACTTATGAAGTATATGCTGAATTTTTCAGTTTAAATTTCTGGTCGCAGCTTGATATCACTAATTATTTGTTTTAAAATTGTAGAGGGGCCTAGGGGTCAGTTATCTATGCTACTAGGTATAGCTCAGTAACTGTAGATGGAAACACTACTCTCAAGAATTGATCATAATTTAATAAATATTAATTATGATAATACTTAAATAAAAAGATTAATTGTGCATCTCTTCAAGGAAGCTCTTTGTACTTTACAATGACAAATAAAGTGAGAAATTTAAATACAAACTTCAATAATAATACATAAAATGATATAATCTTAGAGAATGCAGAAATAAATAATTGCACATTCTCGATAGGCTTTTAATAATTCATTAAGGCGAGTGAGGCTAATGTTATAGTGAGGGATAGCTTGTTTTAAAATGGTATTAATTAAGATTCTAATGGAAAAGGAATTTATTGTAGTTGTTAGAATCTCACAATTAATAAATCTTTATAGCGTTGAATTGGTTAAAATTTTAGTATAATTAGGATATATTCTAAAGATAGTGTTAAAAAAATGACTAATTTAAATTTATTGAGTTGATTTTAGGGTTAAATCATTAATACTTCATTCAAAAATTTAAAAAGCCCTTGAAGGAGGAGCACTTTGGCTTTCATCAACATACTCTAAATCATACTTCAATATAACTAGTTCAACCTCCCTCTAAAATTAATGTTATGTATTTGTTGAATAATGAAAATTTGGCTATGCACGTAGGTGCTATTAAAATTAAAAATGCGGCCAAACTCATATTCTAAGATAAAAAATTCATCAATTACAGGGCTGAGAGATTACTAATTGACACCTCAAAAAGCGCGAAATTAAAATTAAATAGATAGCGGTATATATATTATATTTAATTAGTTATATTGATAAGGGACTTGGTGGTGCAATAAACATGGACTGTTTTAACGAAGCAGCAAAGTTAAATAACATCTGTCAGATTAATTTCACTAAATCTAATGTTTTCCAAAACAACTCGGCTGAGCATAATGAAGGAGCTATAATTTGGACTGGTAACAGATTTTAATACGATCCTTCAACTTAATTTATCAATAATAAGGCTTAATATGGAGCAAACATAGCAAATTACGCTAAAAGCTTAATGATACAATTTATCAATAATAATGACCCCATTTTCCCAATGAGTAACAATACGAAGTTCTATAGAAGTGATTAAATGATATAAAGCATTGATGATACACAAAGTACCGTCAGGAGATTACTTAAAGAGATTAATTCTGGGAAGAGACTTGAAAACTTGTACAAATTTGATATAGCTAAAGGATTAGGCAGAAATATGTAGTCCACTAAAACAGGCTTAAACATTTTAGATTTCAAGGGCATAGTCTCAAGCATGGGATTCTCGTTTATAGTTTACATTTTGGATTAAGACGATAACCTTTATACTTCAGATACTTAAAGTGTTGCAATTCTAAAATCTTTGACTGAAGATGTTGTTGTGTAGAATTTTGAAGCGAATGCTAAATTTGGAGTTTACAGCTTTCCAAATGTCATAGTAAATTTAGAACCTAGAATTAATGCTTAATTAGAATTAGAAATTGAAGATATGATTACTTATGAGAATTCAGTTTCATTCATAAAGAAGCCTTTTAAGTTAAATATACTTACTATACCTTGCCAAGTAGGTGAGAAATATACTATAGATAAGAGCTGTATTTACAATTACATATAAATATTAATGATTATTCTTAAAAATGGTTTACGATTGTTTGCCCAACAGGTGAGTATTTGTATCAAGCTTCAAAAAGTATAGTAATTTGCTAAAAATGTGATCCAAATGCAATCTGCTATGACCTCTATAAAGTTGCACCTAAACCTGGTTATTGGAGGTCATCTAATACAAGCACAAATTTTATCAAATGCCCAAATAGTTTTGCTTGTTTAGGAGGTAATGAATATGACTCTATTGGAAACTGTTTTGAAGGATTTAAAGGAGTTATGTGTGGAAATTGTATGCCTGGCTTTAAAAAGGCATCTGATTTTTAATGTACAATAAACTTCGCTTATTTTAGTTTTTAATTTTTATAAGTTTTTTCTTTTTTATGTCCAAGTCAAGTGGCTAATGATGTTTAATTCACTGGTCTAATTATATTTGCAATTTTGGTTTGCTCATTTCTTGTGAGATCAACTATAAATAGTGCAGATAAAGAAGCCTCTTTACACAGTTTACATGAAAATTATGACAAATCATTTCTAAATGGTCAGTGCAATTTCATCAATTGACTTTAACTGGCCAAAGGAAATTGAAGATTTACAGTCAGGGCAGTCATCTGTCCCAAACTTTTCTGATAGTCTTTTCTCATTTGGAAACCCTGATGATAGAGATACTCTTTACTTATAAGAACTAACTTTGTTTGCTCTTATGCCTTTGATTCTTGCTATATTCACTGTTGCTTTTTGGGTTATTTTAGGATTAATTAAGCGTAATGTGACTTAAATTAGAGATAAACTCATCAGCACTATGGTTATTTTATTATTCTTGGTCCATCCAACAATAGCTAAAATTTTGTTTCAAGCTTTTAACTGCATAGAGGTTGACGGAATAAATAGGCTGAAATCAAATATTGATATGGTTTGTTACAAAGATTAGCACATGAATAATCTTTTTGTGGTCGTCATACCCGGAATTATTATATGGGTTATTGGGATACCCCTGGCTTCACTGGCTATGCTGTTGAGAAATAGAGAGAAAATTATGAGAGTGGGTAAATATGACGAACTCCCACAATCTGACAATTATCAAATTATTCACTTAAAAATGAAGTGTGGATTCTTTTTCAATGGATACAAACTTGGGACATTCTTTTGGGAAGTCATTATAAAACCCTAATTATTTAATAATACCATATTTTTTAATTTTATTTTAGGAAATACTAAATGCATTAAATTGCTTTTACAGTAAAATTATGTAATATGAGATATTAAGATTATCTGCGTCATATCACTTGTTTTGATTATTTTATATAGAAAGATTTCAATAGTTATGGTATCAGTCTTTTTCTCTGTATTATCAGCTGAAGCTTATGTTCTCGTAGTGATTTTAATAATCGTTATATCTCTGCTTTTGCAAATAAAATATAAGCCTTTCTACACAGACGAATTTAACAAAATGGAGCTATTCTCCCTTCAAGTAGCTGTAATTACAATGTACTGTGGAATGTTTTATGTCACTGGCAAACACTATAGTTACATGGGAAATAATGGACTTAAATGGTTTTTATTGCTTTTTATTCTTGGGCCAAATATTTTGTTTTTCGGGTACTGGCTTCACTACATGAGAATTGAGATTTTGAAATTAGTTTACTTGAAAAATGCCAGGCTCTTCAAGCTGCTATCTTGCAATATATACAAAGACAATTCCTTTCAAGAGAGATACATGAGTAATTAGGAAGAAAAGATTAAGTCTGATAGATAAGAGTACTAAAACAACGACAAGGATTTAGAGAAAAAATAAACAAAAAATGAAGATGCTACTGAAAAGACATTTTAACTGGATCATGATAAAACTGATTTTAGCAATATTGAGTTTTTGACAAAGCATGATAAGGATTTTGATAATAGCTATTTACAAAGACACACAAATAAACCTATGATGATTTTAATTTATGATTCAATTTGCTCTATTATCTTTACTTCTGAAAAAGAAGGCTATAATAATAAAAATCAGGAATGTTTCACTCCCACAAATCAACCCAAGATCCTAAATTGAATGGAATCAACATTAATGAATCATTTGTGGATCCAGCCGCTTAATTGAGTGAAATTAAACTAGACTTTCCTCTTCATATGATGAAGAAAGTTCCTGACACATACTAGAGAGGATCAGATTATATTTACAAGGTCACTAAGAAGATTAATCGCCTCAGAACAATTACTCAAACAACCATTGACAACCGTAATCTATAACTTAAGGCAAGAAAGTTTCAAAGTTAAGCTTCCCAGCTAGTATGTTTGGTGGATTGAAATCATAAAGAGATAAGTCCTCTAGAAGAGTGATGCCAGAAAGCTTAGCTAACAAAATTTCTGCAAGGAAAAAGAGCAGCAGATTTTTCAATGATATAGTTTTAGAAAGTGGAGACGATAACAAAAAGGCTGAGGAGAGTGGTATTATAGGCTTTAAGCCATACTTTGATAGCGTAGATAACAGATATCATTAGAGAAGCAACTCTGTTAGAAAGCATGACCGTTTTAAAGAGAGCAAGATTGATGAGGATGTTCTTAGAACAAACGCTAACTCATTAGGAGATGGTGAAAATTTTGTGTCTCAAAGATCTAGTAAAAATAATAAACCTCCAACTGGTAAACTAAATTAGTTATCTATTTCAATGTTGTTGATCTATCTCAGTTTATTTTTAACTATGAATTCAAAGGAGGTAAAGAGTAATTCTCATAAAGGAAAAAGACCATAGACCATGAAGTACTAAGTGAGAATAACGCCTATCTATTTGAATATCAAAATTCTGCATCAAAGATGCTTGACCCTGAAGATCTATTAAAAAACTATTCAGGACTTTAATCAGACGCCGGCAATGATTAAATTGGATTGGGTTTCTCACCTATTTAAGGTAAACGAGGCATAAAAAATAGTGAAAAAAAGAAATCTGGAAGACTCTTGAGATTGGAAAATGACGACTTTGACAATTAAATTAATTAGCATTAGCAATTAGACTCTGAGTCTATAGTTTTACCATCGATAGTTGATTAGCAGTAAAATCTCTCAGATAACAATGATTAATTGGCGAGCACATAGTAACTGGGTGTGATTCACCCCTATGATTTATTTGGTAATCCATTTTATGCGCCAGACGCACAAAATTCTATACAAAAAATTAAAATTTAAAGGATCTAACTGAACACAGTTAGATAAGACAATAACAAAAACAGCTATGCCGATTTCAATAACAGCCCCTTCTTATTCAACAATAATGATAAATCTTCACTGTCCCCAGAATAAGAACTCAAAGAAAAGTTTGAGAGACTAAAACAGCAACAAGGAAAGAAAGAAAAGCAATCACTTGAGAAAATGCAAAGAGGCTTTATGTTTCACTATATGGATAATATGGCCCAGTTAGCACTGTAAAATTAGCATAGTAGTGGCCCTAATAGCAGGAGAGACTACGGTAGTGGTCCAATCATAGCTATAAATGAAGTCGGTGGTGGTAATGGTGGAAATGCAAGTGAAAGTGAGAGAAAACTCAGCAAGAACAGGAATAAGAAGAACAGTAGAAGCAAAAAAAGAAAGAATTGACAATTTAATAACATAACGAATTTGACATAAATGCTATATAATGATCTTAAAACACAGATATAAACTTAATCATGATTTTATTATTTTTAATTTAATAATCTCTAATAAATAATACACCATTAATTATATATAATATCAATACGAATTATATAAACAAATAATAATTAATTATAATCAATTTAGTAATTAAAAGGCTCATCAATGAAAGTATTAATAATTCAAATACCTACTACAAAAACAGAAGCTACTACTAATATTTACACAACTATTAAAAATCACATATTCTTTCTGTTTTTGACTGTGAGATATAGATTTATTGTTTAAGTTGCGTTATGGATGTGATGATTATAGCGATCAACTCAAACCCATTCTAAATTACAACTCTATTTAAAGGCTATTTCATAAATCTCCTGCAACTGTGAGGTCTCATTGTCTATTAACATTGAATTTAAAGAGATAGCATCTTAATTCTTAGGCTAAGAGACTACTAAAATTTTAGCAGCATCACATCGATTATCTTATTAATGATAAGACTCTAAAATACTGGGCTCATTTCTATCTCGCATAAAGAGCTGTGATGTTTCATCGCCATGAGTTTCATATCTCTGCTTAGTCTATAGCCAACACATATAAAAAGAATGGAATATCTTACAAGATAGTCAATAGTATAAAGAGAGTGATTGACTTTAATGTTCCATTTTATAAGGATAATTTAAATTATATATTCGATTAAATGCAGAGGTCTTAAGAGCATAATATAAAGTTCATTCACGTAGATGAAGCTGTATTCATGTTTAATACCTTCATATCAAGGTCTTGGTATAAAAGATATAGCAACATTGAAGTATAGGATTAAAATGTTAAGGTTTTAACCCATGCTATTCTTGGTGGAATAATTGAAGATAGTGGCTTCTAGTCCTATCTTTTTTTTACCCTCGTTCTATATAGACTGAATAATATATTAAGTTCTTACAATAACTCAGAGACAAATACGCTGACTAAGAGATTATTCTATTCGTTGATAACTTGTCAGTTCATAAAACTAAAGACTCAAGGAAGGAATATGAAAGGCTAAATATAACACCTGTATTTAATGTTCCCTATAGTCCTCAGTTCGATGGAATTGAATTATATTGGGGATTATTGAAAAGCATCTAAAAAAAACTCTACTCTATCACTTGATGCACGACTTGAAGATAGATACAGTTGATTATATTAAGAGTGCTGCTAAAAGAGTCAGCAATGATAAAGCTATAGTATGCGCAAGATAAGGGAGATTTTTTGTATATAAATAAGTTTTAGATTTAAATGAATGAAAAGTTCACATATTGAATTTGCCCGTAAAGGGATTTGGCTTCTCTTTCTTTTCTTCCTCTTAAGGCTTGCTTGGGCCTATGTTTTATTCTTATAGTACGAGCTCCTGCATCTATATTCATCTCGTCTGCTTTTTTAAATCTTTGAAGAGTCTAATACTTAGATAATGCTTTACTTGAGACTTTCTCTCTCTGTTAAATTTGCTTCGCTCTTTCATCAAGTAAATAGCAGTTCAAGGTTTTTCTATACAGTTAGAAGACTAAGCTTTCTTGAGATGAATGGATGCTTCTGCAGTTCCTACAACCAGGATTCACTGATTTTAATTCCCTACTTTTCTTTTTCTTCAGGAGAGATGCTAGAGCGTTTCTTATGAGCTTCTTAAATTACTTCATTTAAGTACTCAGGTTCCAGGGTTCTAAAAACACTAAAGAAGAAGTTTCTCTCTGACAACATATTTGAAAGTTGCAGCATTGATGGATACAGAGAGCAACATCTGGATCACTCATAGCATCGCCATATAGGTTTTTCACTGATATTTCAGGGTAGTTAGGTATCTCTATCATTTTATTTCATTAGTCTTAAATGCTTTTTTATCTTCGCTTATTAATGCTTTTAAGAATGAGATTTTTGTTCATTCCTGGGTTGGCAAGAACAATCCAACCATGGTTAATTAATTATTATTAGTTATAAGTTTACCTTGTTGTACCAAGTATCAATAAAGGTCCTCTTTACTTCGAAATTTTCCTATTAAATCTGGAGATCAAATTCTCTTCATTGCATTATTCATAGACTCCATCTTGCTTCCTCTTTCTAGAAATGTTAAT
>ARYC01008451.1:0-13844 GCA_000711775.1 Oxytricha trifallax
TTCAGGCAAGTATTACAGCAGTCTTGGAGACCCTCTTGCAAAATCGAGAAAGTCTTAAACTGTAAGTCCATCGATTTAAGGCACTGCTGACACTTTTACTCCATCTCTCCTTACATACTATAGTAACAGTTACAAGGGTAAGTTAATCGTTACATCTTTCTCCGCTCTAATGATTTACTTTAGGAAATAAATGTTGGTGGAGTCTGCTTTGGGTAAGAAAGCGTGGCAGTCTTGGGCAAGAAAGTTGTATAGCTCTTTCTTACTTTTGCACTTCTGGGCGAGTTCTGAAACATTGATACCAGTAAGTTACTATTGGTTCATTAAAATATAAAATTAAGGTGCCTTACACCATTTTATATAGGTCAAATTTGATTCAGGAAGACACTACCGTTACTAAAATGAGAGAGTACTTTTCATAAAAATGAAATCTTACCAGCACGATCCAATTTCCGCTAGCGTAATTCCTACCACCAACAAGAGAAATCATTATTAGGGAAAAAGTAAGATGCTTTTTAATTGATATTCATGAATCTATAGATAATTTTTGGATTAAATCAGGAAGTTAATATAGCTTAAAACTTAATTAGCTTATTATATATTCATTAATTTTTCAGAAATTATTCAGAGAGTACAAATATGAGTCAGATTTTCATAATAACGTAAGCATACTTCTGGAGAAAAATAAATATATAGAATTAAAATTGAATTTAAATACACAGGCGAAGATATTGTTTATTAAATTTTGGATTAAGAAGGTAAGTAAGGAAGTATAAATTTATCAATTTATTTGATTATTAATCATCTTAATTATGATATTGCTCACAAGCTTTGAACTTAGAGAAACTAAATCGAATAAATATTAGTTGAATATTCAGCTTTAATATTTTAAATTCAACATAGGTATAGAATTACCTCACGGAGAACTTAATTTATCTTTTGAAATACTTGAAATCAAATTCTAATATGATATAGATTTGAATATTTAAATTTATTTGATTGCTCTTGCAATGCAATAATGAGTTATATTCTTAGGTAAAACAAAAGGTTTATAGGGTTTCCAATAATAAAATCATAATATAATTAATTTAATTTAATTTAATTACTTTAGATTCGAGAGATTTCAGTGCTTTGATTTAATTAGTTCATAAATTCTTTATAATAATTATACCTAAATTGCAAGCCAATTTTAAATTAAATTAATTTTACTTTCTATTTTTATACTATTTTTACGACTTTTTAATAAACAATATACTTATAAAGTTAATATATTAGTAAAATTAAGGAAGAATTAAATAAATTATTATAATATTTTAACTTATTCTAAGGCAACTGTAATTCTAAGCCTTCAATTTCAATCAATTTTAATTATAATATTCAAAGGTTAACTAATTTAACATTTATTAATTTAGCAATTAAATTGAAAATATTCAAAAATACTATATTTTTATTTCTTAATTATTTTCATTTTTTTCAAATATTCCAGTAAATATTTAATTTTGAATATTCAAATGCACTAAATGCAAGCAATTTTACATTTTAAATGTACTTTACTGTTTACAAAAAGTGCAATTTTTAATTTAAAGTCTCTACAATTATCAATATTTATAAATCAAAAATCATAAAAAGTTAAATTAAGCTATATCCTTTACATAAAATAAATTAAAATTGTAAGCTATTATTTTAATTTTGAATATTTAAAACTGAATTTCCATAATTATTTTCAATTTAATATATCTGAATATTATTAATAGGCAAGTTAATTTAAATTTATCAATTTATTTAATTAAGAATTGATTTATTTAGTGCATTATTAATGCAAAATTAATTGAATTTAACAAATAAATATTGAAAATAGTTTATTTAATTATTTATATTTATTAATTGTAAAGCAATTTCCTAAACTTGAAAAACTAGAAGTTCCTTATTATTAATTTAATTTAGTTTGCTTAATAAGAATATATATATTACCCTCAAACCCCTTATTTAAAAGAAATTTAAAATAAATATAAAGTTGAATTTAAGGAAATATGCAATTATAGCTACGATTTTAAAGGCACTTACTTAAAAATAAATAAAAATAAATAATAATTAATTAACTATCTTATTGTATTATATTAATAACTAAGCTAAACTTAACTTATTTAAATTAAATATATAATTCAAGAACTCTAGCTATACTAAAATAGATATTATAATAGCAGATTTATATAAAAATAATAAATATAAATATTGTAAGATTCGGATTTTAAATATACTGAAAAAATTATTGGATCAATATAAATAATTTAATTTATAAAGTTATAAATAAATACATCAACAGTTTTTATCCTATTTTAAATTTTTTATTTCATTTTACTATAAATTTAGCTACATTTTTATCTATAAATGCTCATAATTAAAGCCTTTTATTCATTTATTATAGAAATTGTTATCAAAATATGATAAATAAATCAAATAAAAATAGAGTAATGCAACAAACATTTTATATATAAAAATTAAGTACTCATTAATTTATATTTCAATTATTTTTATTTAAATTAAATAGATTTAATTAAGGGTAAAAAGTTGTAAATAATAGATAACATAACAATTATACATAATTATTGATCTATTATTGATAAATAAATGGTTTTTTCACTTTAAAAAATAACAATTTTAGCAAAATTACATTAATATTATGTAGATTTTATCAAAAAATCTGTGGTTCTAATTATTATCACACTAATTTTCATTGAAATAAATTTTTGACCTATTTTTCCACAAATTTACATATTTACTTTCATATTTAAGCTAGGTCAAAAAAATTATTAGTATAATTTTTAATATCTATTTAATTTTTGTGTTTCTCATGGGTTGTAATTATTCCAACAACTGCTCATTATTTAATCTCTGCAAGGTTTGCTAACAGAAGCAGAATTAATAGTAATTAAACTCATTAATGGGTGGATTTTCAACCAATAATACCAGCAAAAGTACTCAGCCACCAGCAAATAATCCATAACTAACCTTTGGTTCAAACCCAAAAAATCCTAACAGCCAAAACCAACTTTTTGGAGGAGCTCAGTAGAGTGGACCTCAATAACCACCTTAACCCTCTTCAATTATTAACTAGCCTGCACCTTCAGCCCCTTCAGTACCTGCTAATAATAATAATTAAGGTTAAGCAGCTTAGAACTAAAATTTAATCATTCAAAATCAACAAATTTAGCCTTAATTTATCAGACTTAGATTGGATTAAAATCCTTCACATCCTTACTCAATAAGTTTACAACCTAAAATGATGCCTTACTTATATTCTTTGTGCTATGACAGAATTTTTATTAAAGTTGGTAAGTTTTCTCAAAACATTATTAGAAATAAAATGTATGATCATGATCCAAAATCCAAAGCAAATCACAATAATTTCAATATTTTGGAACCTATTCCTGCACTTTCAAATCCTAAAAGTAAGAAAATATTTTAGTTTTTCCACTCATTAAACATTTTAATGTCAAACACTTATTTTATTTCATACGAGCAAGCAATTCAACATGCCATTTTAAGTGTAAGAAGAGGCAATATTTTAGAGAAAGCCTTAATAAAAAATAAAATGTTCGATTTTGACAACTTTTTTGCTTGTGTTCATGATTCAAACTACAGATCTTACAAACTTTAAAACTTTAAAACTTTGATACTCTTACTAAGCATTAATTTATGGCAGCAGACAATAAAATGGCAAGCTTCTTGATTACTTAAACAACAAAAATATCACTCCAATCCTTGTTTGGACTGTAGATTCAGATTTTGAAGAATTTTTAGTTATAAAAAAATGCAACAATTCTTGGTATTATTTCAATCTGAGAGGTCAAATATTTAATATTTAAGATGGTGTTAGTTACTAAATTCCAGATTTACAGCAACAAATTGAAAAATAGAGCAAAGAACTCTTATTAATGAACATTTTGGCTCAATTAATTCATTTTATTAAATTGTACACAACATGGATCAAGGAAGAGATGATGAAAAAATCCTCTTCAAAATATTTCATTAAATTTATGTGAACAGAACCTACTCAGAGGCTAAAGATTTTTGGGATGAACTTGCATTATTTTGTTAATAAACTTTATCATAACAACAACTTGACAGCACTTAATTTGTTCTTCCAGATCTTAAATTCAACAGTACCAATAATTATTCCTACACTCACACTCAAAATTAAATGAAATAGCAGAAAAAATAAGTGAACAAAAAGAGAAAAAGATCTATTTCCAAATCTTCTGCAGAATCTTCAAGTCACTCAGAACCTTCAGCTAAGAAAAACTCATCAATTGTGCAAACTAGAAACTAAAAGAAGAGACAGAGAAAAGATGATGAAGATGAATAATCAGATAAGTGAGCCTCTTAATTCTAATTATTATTATTATATATGAACTAGACCGACAGTGCTAGTAACTTTCTCAAATTAATTAATTTTAATTTCCTTAATAATTTCTAAATATATTTCTCTTTTATTTTTTTTTATTATTGAATAAATAACCTAATTGAAATTAAAATGCAAAAATAAAATACCTTTATTGTTAAAATATAACAATACATATTAAATAAAATTGAAAATGTATCATAATTTATCCTATGGATTAAAAAGTAAAAAGTATTTTTAATTTAGTTTTCTAAGAATTAATAATTAATTTTACCCTTAAATATACCTTCACTTTTATTTATAAATCAATATCTTATAAAAATGATAAAGTTTATTTGAATTTGCTTGTGCAAATGATTTATCCCTGAAAATAGTTTGAATTTAGGGTTAATTTTGCAAAAATTGCAACTATTATTTTACTTACTTTAATTAAATTAATTTTGCCTTAATTAATAAAATGTCTCCCCTCAAAAAAAGATCAAAGATCTCTATAAATAAAGGTTTAAATTAGCTAAATATAGTAATAAATAGCGTGAATTTAGGGCACCCCTCTCACTTGCGTGAATTTAAGTGCTTTACACTAAGAATACTTAGAAATAGCGCGAATTAAATAAAGTGTAGATTAAATTATAGTGCATAAATAGCCTATGCACACTCTAAAATGAGTGACAAAAATCTGTAAATATAAATATAGCTAAATTTAGCACGAAAATTATGAAAAAAATGCATTTACATAAATTTAAAGACACGGAAATAAAACTCGAGTTGCTCTTCAAAGTGCACACAAAGCGCACTGAAGTTAGTGGAGTGCGTGTGAGTTGCATTGCTAATAAAGAAGTGCGATAGGCATCGCAAATTGATCACTTTTTGATTTCCATTATTAGTTTAATTATTAAAGTAGTAATTATTAATTAATTAAATTCAAACTTAATTCAAATGTAGAGGTAAAACCGCATCCCCAAACAAATAGTGTGAACGGTAAAACTTCGCCCCTAGTCGGTCAACAGGGTACAAACCCCATATATTCTTGATCATCATCTCAAACTCTATAAGACTGGTAAGTATGGAATCGAAATAAAATTATGAATTTTTTCCCAACTTCACCGTACTTGCATTCTCTGAATCGCTCCCTCAAATCAAGTTAAATTCTGTCCTTTTAAATTTCCTTATTTATCGATATATTTAAAACTTTTTATCAACTTATAAATTCTATGTGTACATATGTATTGGGGTTTATATAATTTATTGTGTAATATTTACTCTAAAAGTGAATCAAATTATTAAATTAAAATAATTTAATAATTATCCAAATAATTATAATATTTGTTAATAGGGAAGTCGCTTAAAAGATATAGAGGATATATGCGTAAATGTAATGCTTAAATTCAATCAATACTTTATCAAATTTAATTTTAAATATTTAATATTATTTGAATAAAACTTATTATAATTTTCTGGATCCATCATTACCAACTATTAAAACATTTGATTGAAATAATTATAATTACAATATAATTTAAAGCTGTTTATTCATTCAGACAAAAATATATTATATTAATATTTGAGTATTATTACTAAATTTAGTTTTAATAATTTATTAATACTTTTGAGAAAACAACATTTTAAATAAATAATATAAGTTCTATCACTTTATTACGAATTAATTTAATAGATATAACCGAATTGAAATAAATCTAAATTTAAGTTGTAAAGAGTCAGAGTTGTATAGAATAATGTTCAAGATACTAGTTGTAAAACCATATTATAGAGAAATATTACTCTAAAACTCATGGATTTAATTACTATATTTACATTTTTCGATAATTTTGTATGGAATTATTAAAATTTTTAAAACAAATTGATTAAATACATAAAAAATTAATAAATTGACATATAATAGCTAATTTATAAAATATTTAAAATTATATAACTCAATTAGAAGTTTAATGTATAATACAAAATTTTAAATAAAATAAGTTTGAAAAATTAGTTAAGAGGTTCTAAAGAACTGAAAAATAATTATAAAATATTATACAAAATAATGATTAATATAATATTTGAAAATATAGTTTGATTCAAAGAATTCAATTAAAATGGGGAATAAATATATTTAAATAAGTATCGTTATTAAAACTTATTTTTAAGATAGTATGATGGAGAAAAAAATAATCTATCTAACAATTAAACTAGAATTAATACGTTTTTGAAAATAAAAAATAAATCAATTTAAGAAATTAATAAATAAAATCAAACTGTAATTATAGATAAGTGAATAAAAGAATTAAAAATCAATGTAAAATTATTGTAGGAATACATTTGAAATTGGGAAATTGTACTAAATTAAATTAATTTTAAATCAAAATATTGGCATTTAAAGTTGGCCAATTTAAACAATCTTGGGCTCATTCGATAGAGAAATCAAAATAAGATGGACTTTACTATTGGCGGTACTATTTAATCGCATCCTTGAAGCGAGATAACTCGAGTTTAATGTGAGGGTATAATTTAATGAATTTAGAAGTGTTTAATAAAAGTGAAGTTATCAAGCTTCATAGACGCGATAAAATAGCATAACCCAGTTAATTTTGAATTCTCTATCGAATAAGCACAAGATTGTTTAAATTGGCCAATTTTAAATGCCAATATTATGATTTAAAATTAATTAATTTAATTAAAATTCCCAAATTTCAAATGAATTCCTACAATAATTTTATATTGTAGTATTTAATACTGTAGAATATAACATTGAAAATTAAAATATAAGTAAAGATGTAAAAAGGATAATCTATATATTAAATAAATAATAATAAAAAGGAATTTTAAAGGTTTTTAATTTAAAAAATTACTAAAATAAAATCAAATTTATATAAAATACCTCGTCTTGTAGAGAATTAAAGACTACATATTAGTTATATTTTCTCAGATTTTAAAAAATAATCATTGCCTAAAATAGGCAAAGTGAAGAAAAGTCTAAATTTGTTAAAAAATGTCCACTACCAATTTCATAAAGTCGACTGTTAAAGGGTGAAGGATTACTATATAAATTTTTGTAATATGTTTTTTCAGCTAATTGATAAATTCTGCATCTGTGTACTTAGGACCCTATGAAGCAAGAATGAAGATTGGGGTTTGCAAATGTTCGATTCTAAGATTTTATAAATTTCCTATAAATTGAAATAAATTTTAGCATTTTCGTAATAGCACATATTCACCCATGATTGTAACTACTTTCAGTTTTTGATTTATTTAGAAAAAGTTTTCTTTATTAAATTTTGCATAGTTTTTCGAAAAATCTTTTTATATTGAAATTCTTACTATTTTAAATATTAATTAATATTTTTTTATTTTATTATATTATATAAATAGAAACACAATAGATAATGTTGACTGCACATTCAAGAAATATTCATTTCACAGCTCTTTTTATCCTTTAAATAGTAATTAACTATTAGCTAATTTTTTATTCATCTCACTAATTTTGTATGAGTTTATAGCAATTATGACATTATTCAACTAGAGACCTAAATTTTATCATAAAAGCTGCCTCTCATTATTAACAACAAAATCATATAACACCAGCATTATACTTAAAAATCCATTAAAGATGTCTCTCATTATTGAAATATAGCTGGAGTTTGACTAACCAGCAGCGCTTTCCCAAACAAACACATAAGAGTCCTAACAAATACCAAATAAAAAATGCCAACTTCATTAAGAAGATAATAGTGATAATGTTATTTGATTTATTTGACAACTCGAGTTCATATGTAGAGGAATCTAGTCAACACACCTCTTACATAGAGCAAGAATATAAGCAATTATAGACATACTTAGAACTTAATTTTACGAGTGAAAACTCCGTATAAAAAATCTAAAAAGGCCCTCATCCTCATTTTTACACAGAGGAAAATACATCTAAACGACTTAAAACTTACAAATAACCTTCATTACTAAATATGATAATTTAATAAAAAAATATAGTTCTAAATATAGATCCTCTATATTTCATAATTATAAATTAATTAAAAATTTTAAATTATTATAACATAGTATCACCAAAGCAGGTCTATAAAACAAACTTCATACAAGAGAGTATTTCATTTCAATCATTAAATATCATAAGCACTAAACTATAAAATCGACTAAGAAATTCTCATTAGTGATCCATCAATCAATGTTTAAATAGACAAAAGAGAACTCTTGAAAATAGTGAAAATAAATGACAATGAACAAGGAATCTTATAAAGGCCAAAACAAATTCCGCACTCAGAGTCAACAAAGAATGTCAATGTTCTAATGAGGCAATTCAACTTAGACATTCTTAAGAATGTTACTGTAAATTTAGACACCCGTCTAAGCATTTATGCAGATTGTGATAATTACCTCAATTGAGCTAAGATTCATGTCAAATATTTACAGATACATGCATACTACTTGAATACAGACTTAACCTGACTATCACCACAAAAATCAAGTCAACAATCTAAAAAACAACGCAGATTCTCCATCTGAGTCAGGAATATTGACTTTTCATTCAAATTCAAAGATTAAGACTAAGAAGACTTAATTCAGGTTGTAAACAGCAGAAAACAAGGAAAAGAAGAAGAAAACAAAGAGGACTGAGTAGAAGAAGAATAAAAATTAATTCTTGTGGAGGAAGAGAGAGAAGATGTAAAAGAATTAGTTAATAAAGGAGTAAACTTTGTTTTAAAGAATTTAATTTTTACATTTTACCACATATTAATGTTTGAGAGTTCCTAGAGTACTCGATTTTATCACATTATTATTACTACTATTTTTTTAATTATTATATAATATTTTTAGCATTTTTAATATGATTAGTTTTACTATTCTGTTTATTATTGTCTTTTACAATTATTCATTCTTATATTGAATGTTATTTAAGAGATGAATGCTAGAATCATCAATAATGCTACATATTAAAAAGAAGGGAAGATTTTGGACACAAAATATCCTGGTTTTAAAGGGAAATACAGTGAAGAATGAAAGAAGGAGAATATTTGGAGTTTTGTATTAATGACTGTCCCTTCTCAGCTAATATAGATGGTTTGATTTTAGTATTTAATTGTGATATATTGCTAAGTATTTCCATTGATTTGCTAACAATGGTAGTGATAGTGAGTTAGTACATAAAATAAAGTTATTATAGTCCAAATTATTTCCAAATTCAAGCAATTTAAACAATAACTAGATCATGATTTAAATCTAAATAGAATATTAGGCTTAATCTAACCAAAGAGTTCGATGACAAACATTAGAGTTGACACATTAAGAATGATTTCAATACTTCTAAAGCGTGTTCAGCCAAAGACTAAGACGAAAAGAGCAAGTCATGTGACATCTTAGCCTTAGATAGCAGTTCACAAGATTTTTAATAATGGAAATTCTCAGGAAATGGGAGGATTGCAATAAGAGGCTGGGAGGTTAGAGCAGAATGATGGTATAAGTGAGACAGATAAAGAATAGCTAAAGCAGAGCCAAATACTCAAACATTATGAAAATGAGACTTGAAATCTCATGCTTTACTCAATGAATACTATAATCAAATTCAATACTTTGCGATTTAAAAGCTCTTGGTTAAAAAATCAAGATCCTCTCAAATTTTATTCTAGGTATTTTATTCAATTAAGAAATATAAAAAAAAATTAATGATTTTATTATTAATATATATTTGACTTTGTGTTGCAATGACTGAAGAAATGTACAAATAAACAATGGAAATGTCAGCTAACATCAAATTATTCATCCAAGCCTCTTAATTATCACTAGATATATACAATTATTAAGAAGATATATACTTAAACCTACCGACATAATAAACTTTTACGAACTAGGAGTAATTTATCAAAAGAGTTTAATTCAGCGTCGATTGCTCATATGATTATAATTTAGTTAAAGAATTTTAGTGTAAGCTGAGCTGATGTGAAAGTGATATGGAAATGGAAGATGCTAATTAAGATATGTCAAGCTATGATACTCAATTTACTGTTGCTTCTCATTGTCTTGCAATTTAATTTCTAAGCATTCTTTTAAATGGCATACCTCAGATAGTCGCTTTTTATAATAAAATTAGTAACTCATTGAGATTGGAATCTTCAAGAATTATAAATTTATTAAAGGAGTTATGGTTTCATAGTAATATGATATCAAGATAATATTAAAGAAATTAAGTAATATTATAGGAGATCAAAATTATAAAAACATTCTCAACTCAGGCAATTAAATTTATGTGCAATATACAATGTATAAATGTTCAATTAAACTAAACAGTTTATTCACAGTGCTAATATGAGCCTCAAATTTTTCAAATTCTTCATCATCTTAGTCATTGTAGTTATCGTAATCATCTTCATCATCGTAATCATCTTCAACGTTTTTTCATCCATGTCACGATTATAATTATTAACATTTATTATTTATTATGTTTGAATAAAATGATAGTTAATGGAATAATTCTTTTTCAACTCTTGATACCATGCACTATAATTTTGATATATTCTGCAAAGTTTATTTTTTATAATCTAATTCAAGTTAAGTATTCCAGGTAGTATGCGTTTGTTGAGCAGAATGATGATGATATTGTTGGTGAATAGGTTAATTACCAAAGCAAAACTACGTAAATTCTTTCATAAACTTCACTAGAATACGAAGATTTCGCTTCTGTTTGACAAACACAATTAAGATCTTTTGTCTCCTTTAGCTTTGATACGTTAAATAATTAATTATATTACAAGAACTAATTATTTAATATTATATTAACTAAATAATGCAGACAAACTATAAAGTTTCAGTTAAGTTTATCAAGAGATTGCTTTGAAATAATTAAGTTAACAACAATAATTTCTAGCTATTAATCAAGTAAATAATTATAACAGTGATGGTTAATTATTTATTCACATAAAGACAATCATATTAAGTTCTACAGTAGTGTGAAATTAATTTTATTTATAATTTAACTCTATTGTCTTTAATTATATTAGTTGCTTTTGATAATATAACTCAATGCTGATTTTCCTACACTTAAATGACTGTATGTCTCCCAAAATTAAACACTAACCATGATAACTGCTCTGTTCAACTAACTTTTCAGAGCTGCAGTCTCAAGCAACATCCTTTAAGTGATTAAGCCCCATAATAGTGTAGATCTATCAGAAGCAGGCTACTTGATAGAGAGTGCTCTGATTAAAGCTATAGACAGGCTGACCTTATATCAGAGTGATGTAATACTGCTTATGATATTTTCATTTGATTCGAGTAGGCTTAGTAACATGTTACACAAGGGAACATTGATATTACTAGATTTAATGTAATTCTATGCATTGATATATGATTCATTTTGTAATAATTCATTTATAAGTCTTTTGAGTTGATTGTTGTCCCTTCTACTTAATTAGTTGAGCCATAGGAAATAGTAAAAAAAGATAAAAGATAATCAAAATTATTAAACTATCAAATATATAAATATATTCAAGTCTAATAACTAATTAAGTAAATCAATTAAGCAGGAGTAAAATTTAGAAAAGCATAATGTAATACAATAATTTATAAAATATTATGATTTATTAAAATTGAGAATTATTGGTGATTTGCATCATAATCAAGAGGAGATACTGGAAATACTTTAAGAGAGGCACCTGTAACTTTTCCAACTAATCAAGTTGATAATTTTCACGATTGATATATTTTTATTAATTAAATTATATGGTTTTTGTGATAATTAATGTAATTATAAACTTCAATAGAACTTTAAATTCAAAGAATCATAAGTTGACAGTAATTATGTATATAAGTACTAAAACTGGTTAATTTTTAGTAAAATAGTAACGTTATTGGAAACTCATTATCCTTCGATATTTTCTAGCTAAGGCCTTAGCATTTACTATAATTTTGAGCGGCTTTTATAAATGTTTGGGTACGTACCATTGTAGTAAATTTATACTTCAATAATTTATAGCTATGATTTATGAAATAAATTCAATATATATTTATATAAATATATATATTTATATATATTTACCTTCCTCTTTGTGTTTGCTAATATACATATATATTGATGCTATGGCTTTTTAAAAAAAAACTCAGAAGCTCGATAAATCTATCTCAAATGAAAAGAACAGCTTTATTTAAGACATTATCTGAAGCTTAAATTGATTGACAAGTAAAGCTTGTAATAATATCCATTTTATTCATAATTAACTATTTTATTAACTATAAACTTTTGACATCAATATATAATTATTGGAGCTATATTATACTGAATGAAATAATAAATTTTAAAATCAAACAGACAAAATTGATAAAATTGTTTGTATAATATTATAGGTATTATTTCTTATTTAAATAACAATCATTCTTACTACACATTACTGATAATTATCCAAAAAGTGTTATGACCTTAGAAAGGAAAAATATATACAAATTATTATTTATTTTTCTTTAAAATTGAAAGAATAAATTCGAACCAGTAAAATAATAAATTATAATAAAGCAATTCTCAAAACTAGAAGAAATTAACATTTTTGCCCAAGGTAAACACTATATTATTTGTTTGATAAAGTATATGTTGAACGTTATTTTCTTTTGGAGAGATAATTTTATTGAACGGGGCAGAGATAAAACAACCTTAATTTATCTATTATCAAGTAAAATGAGCAAATCACACTTAAAGTACTAGCTATTTTACAATAAAGTTGTACTACTAATAATAGAGCTCAGCGTATTTTGATTTAAGATATTAATATTTCCAATTCTAATGTGATCACTACAATATTTAAGAATTGTCATATTAAATACTATGATAGTTATTTCTTTTTTCATTTAGTCGATCTTCTGATCAAACAAACCTATCGTTATTACAATTCCTTAAACTTTTTATAAGATTTATTGTTGATCATTTTATTTATTTCACATTGTAAATTCTATTTAATACACGGTTAGCATGTCTAATAACTCAACCTAGTAAGTATTCATTTACTTTTTTACTATTTATTTAATATAAATTAGCAGAGGAGACATAATTAGCAAATTAATCTACATCTACCTTTATTTATGTACAAGTAAATCAAATTATTAAAGATATGAAAAAGAAAAATGAAATCTTTAAGAAACACTAAAACAAACTTTGATACAATGAGGACTTAATTATTAATATAGCATTATGTATTTTAATGTTTATATTATTCCTAATTTGTTTTGTAATTTAACGTAGAGGTACTATTTGAATATACCATTAGACCTTTAATGTTAATTTAAATAGTATATTTTTCTGTAAAGGATAATATAGATAGAAATAATTAAAATCCTAATGTAAACCAAAATTTTAGAATTAATTAAAAAAATGATAATATTAGTTGAAAAAATTAGCATTAAGAGTCAAATACTTTACTGATTGTCATTGAATATTTTAAAATATTCTTTAATTTTG
>ARYC01008453.1:0-11192 GCA_000711775.1 Oxytricha trifallax
TTGACATAGATTATTTTCTTGAAAGTTATCTCACTCTAGATGATGATATAGAGAAGAGAATTATCACAAATAACTAATATGATTACAAAATTTATCCTTTCAATTACTTTCTTGCTGATGACAAGTTTTAAATGGAATTTGGCAACGAGTATTACGCTCTTTAATAAGCAAAATTTAAAGAGTGCAGATATATTATTTAGCTTGATGCCATTTTACTTGGAAAAGATCACGTAGCATTAAGGCTTCCTCTCATAGAAATGACTTAAAAATAGTTTTTATCTGACAACAGATGCCAAAGGTAAATTGGCTAGATAGTCCTGCAGATAGTTGAAGGAATAGAAGAAATTCATAAGCTCAGTTATGTTCATAGAAACTTAAAACCAGAAAATATAATGATGAACTTTCAGCCTCTTAGAGTTTATATTATTGACTTCAACAGAGCTCAAAGAGTGCAAGCCTCTGCATAAGTAAATGTATACGGCACTCCTGGGTATTTCCCAGAGAGAGAGGATTGGAGTGATGGAGACACTTAATGGGATATCTGGGCGCTAGTAGTAATAATAATAGAGAGCGACATGCCAAGAAACGATTATTTTAGCTGCAGGGTGAGAGAGATTCTAAGCAAAGAATCAAACAATATCTCGATAAAAATAAAATAAATGGAGGTCTCAGAGAACTTTATACTCAACTATTATCAAGCCAAGCCACGATAACGATGCTACGATGAATATAATCAAGCATTAACTAAGAAAGATAAAATTCAGAGAACTGCCAGATGACTCTAAGCTTATGTTTGTGTGAAATATTTAAAAAACTCGCTTGATATAATAAATTAAATTGCTAATATTTAAACATTAAACCCCAACATAAACCATATTATAACACTGATAAAGTATGCACTAATTGTCTACTTTTATCAATCAAAACTCAATCGAATTATTGAAAGGGTTTTGGGGTTTTGATTTAGCTATTTTAGTATCATCCACTGTCTAGCTACCTGCTCACAGTAGCTGAGAGTGAACACTTTGTAGCTTCCTGCTTCTCAGAACTTTCCTTCTCTCTCTTTTAAATATTTTGAATATCGAAAAACATTTTATTTAAATCAAATTATGAAGGACCCAACATCAATATTTTAGATCAAATTCTCAAATAAATTCTGCAAATTTTGAATAAATAATAAAATATATTGAAACTTTAAAGTCAAAATTATTTATAAATTTTAAGATAAGTTTATAATTATTTAATGTAATTTGTAGCTATAAGTAAATGGAAATAATTCTTATTTTGAAACAGATTAAAATATCTTATATTATTATAATAACGAGGAAAAAGTTTAAATTATTCCTTGTTGTTAAATATGTCAGAGCTTAAATTAGCATAAGCATCAATTATAAATTAACAATAATAAAAATATTTAAATTCTTTTTAATAACCTATAATGCTCATATTAATAAGAAAATACTACTATGATCGAAACAATCTATAACTTGTAAAAAGCTATAGATTATAGCAAGTATTATATTATTTGTTTCAATTTAAGTTTTTTCTTAGTTTCAAGTAATTATTTTCACCTTAATGTTGTCAATTTGAGCAATCATCATGTAATTTATGAATTGCAGTTCTTACAACTTCATCGGTTGTAAGAACTGCTGTTGTTGAAATGATTGGCCACTTGACTGGAGATAAGTATTGTATACTGTTATAAGGGCTTTTATTTTAGTGTATCAGCATTTCAAAAAATAAAATCTAATTTAAATTGATTTTAGTAAAGGCACAGTGATTATTGACAGCAAAATTAATATTAATATGAAGTCTATGATGATATATTAAATTAGTAATATAAATAGAGTGAATCAATGATATTTTAAGGTAACACTATTGCCATTACCTCATTTAGCAAAAAGATATTATAGTTTAAATAAAATGAATTTGGAAGTAAAATTCATTTTTCCAAGATAAAATCTGACTATTAGCTTAAAGGATTCCTTGAATGAATTATCCTAAGGATCTTCTAGATACAAGAGCAACTGAAATCATTAAATTAAACTTAAAAGTAAGTTAGACTAGATATAGCAGATGCTACTTTTGGATGATAATAAGTCAGGAAATGCTAAAAGCAAAGGTACAAAGAGAAATAAAAACAATTTATCTTAAATAATTACACAATATAAATACTATATACTTTATTTTTATAAAATTATAAGAAAATAATAATACTATCGCTAAATATCGATATTTGTATTTTAAATATTTTTACATTCAAACTAATTATTTATTATATTTGTAACTAAAATAATCACAATCATTTAATCATACCAGGACTTGTTTGAAAATCCTGTAAGAATTTTTGAGATCAATTAAAATAGATACTCGACTGAGATTTAGGAGTCCCCTTAATTCCCTAAGCATCTCCAAAATCAATTAGACTTCAAAATAGGACTACGAAACATCATCTTAAGTTTCTCAAGACCCCACTGAGCTCTTTGAGGAAATATTGGAGGTGGTCTACTACCCAAGTAAACTCACTGCATCCCTTGATTACGTAGAGTCCGATCTTCTCCTATGTTACAAAATATTTATCAGGACAGTAAGTCCTCCCGGAAGACACAGACTCCGAATCAGACTGGATTGATTACTGCTAAGAAAAATAAACGGATTGTTAAGTTAAGGCGCTTGAAATTCTTCCTACTTGCTACAACGAGAACAATCTCCCTATTCCTTAACATTATTTCACTTTTTTTTCCAAAGAGAATTTATTCAAAAGAAAAGAAAAAGCCTTAAAATAGAAAGAGAGTATCTACACTACACACTAAAAACAAATGACATGAAAAGAAACATTCTTCCTAATATTTCTATCTCCCCATACCAACTTAAATTTTTTAACTCAAATAAAAAAAAGGACCACGTGTCAAATTCAAGTTCTTCTCAAAAATCTTCAGTTTCTAACATCACCTATAAACTAGTCCAAAAAAACCCCCTATATCTAGAATAAAACTTTGCGAGCTACCTATTTAGTACTAAACTAGGATTAAGAAATTAAGCCCTTAGACTATAATAGTGATACCTTATCATCTCTAAGTTCCTCCAATATCTAAATAAGCAGCGAAGTAACAGATTTCATTTCAGATTAACACTCAACTCATATTTAGAAAGAGACTACAAAAGAAAATGGAAAAATGAGGACTTCTGAAAGCTCTCCTATATCGAATAGAGAACCCTAAATTTCAACACGTGTCATTCAAAATAGTGACGCGTCTTTCATCGGTACCTATGTGATATCTGACCAGAAACTTTAACCTAATCAAAAAGCTATCAAGAACCATAAGACTATATCCTCAAAAAATCTATAACAGGATACTTTAAAAACTCTTATTCTCCAATAAACACTTGTGACTACAGAATGAAAAGTCTTTTAAAAATAATCCTCATCTTGGGCAACTACTCCTTCAATTTTTACATGCCTATGCCAACCTTAGAACAACTAGACATACTCACTATTTATTAAATATACCTAATTTGGAAGCATATTCGATTTATTATTTTCAAAGAAAAAGAACAAGCAAAATTTTCTTGGAAACAAAGAGTCTCTAAATTTAAAACATACAAATAGCCTCAAAATCACGACGATAACCTTAGAAGAATTACCAGAAAGAAGAAGAATAAGAAGAACAAGATGAAGAAGAAATAGAAAAGATGCAGAGAAAAACAAACTAGTCAGCAAGTCCCATTGTTTCCTGCTTGAAAGTTATGACATAAGCAACTTAATCAAAAGGGCTTGTCCCTTATATATTAACATATGTTTAGATGGGGGTGGTCCCATATTATAGGAATACATTCGATTTTGGAAAATAATTTATAAATTGATTTATTAATATTTTAATTATTGGCAGTTAACTTTCTGGAAACCTATAAATATGGTACTTGCTCGATAGAGAATTAAAAATTAGCTGGACTTTACTATTGGTGATGCCCCTCTATCGCATCGTAGGAGTGAGATAACTCGACTTTAATTTTGGCATTAAAATCAACTAAACAAATCACTAAAAATTAAAGTTGCGTTAACTCGCTCCAGTGATGCGATAGAGGGTACCGCCAATAGTAAAGTCCAGCTGATTTTGAATTCTCTAACGAACAAGTACCATATTGCCTAGGTTTTATGAAAGTTAACTGCCAATAATTAAAATATTAATAAATTAATTTATAAATTATTTTCCCAATTCGAATATATTCCTACAATATTATATTTGTATGAAGTCTTAATAAGTAGACCAAACATAAAAGCAAATCTATTAAATATATTAACAAATAATAAAAAATATCAAAATAAACAATTATAAATAATACTTTTTCTCCCAAGTTTTACAAATATAAATTCAACTAATGTATCAATAAATTTCTATTTCAAGGAAATATTATTAATTAGGGTAAATTTAAAAGCAATCTCTATTACTTATGATTGATATAACTGTGATTTCATTCTTTTTTATTAGAAATATTCTTATGAAAAAAAATTTATTTATCAGATTTATACATAGCCATCAAGAATTATTGTGATATCTATTATTGATAAAAATGAAAAAACCAGGAAAATAAGTATTCAAAAATAAATTAACTGGCATAAATATAACAAAACTTTATAAATATATAGTTTTAAACCACATTCTAAAATATGCTTATAAATTGTTGCTTAATTGCCATTTATAAATTAATTGTTTTTTGCCAATTCTCCTTTAGCAAAGGACAATGAATCAGTTTATAATTCTGATTCAAATTTATATAAATATTCCTTATTTATTTTTTGAGATATATTATTGCAATTTTTGCAGTATTTATTGCATCTCTTAACCCAATTAACCAGAGAATAATTAATTTATCTTGTTACATTTGGTAGTTATATAAACATTAAAGCTTGATTTTTAAATAATAATATTTACCTACCTGAGAATATAAAGTTCTGAAAGTCTTATTCATGATCACTTCATTAGATTTAGTTACAAAGCTTTGTTTATAATTCACAATTCTTTTCAATTTTATAGTTTAAAATTATTTTATGATATAGTATGAGTAATATCATTATTATTTTAAAAAATTAATGGTTGATAATTGATTTTATTGAGTTAACAAGTATTTAAAAACTTATATATTTTCTTTCAAATATTTAATAATTTTTATTTAATTAAAATTCACACCTATAAGTTATCTCAATAGAGGAAAGTTGTTGACTCGAAATTGATAAACGATTCTTACTGGGAATATTACCAGAACTAACTAATTCCTGAATATTTAATTTTCTTCTTAGTTAACTAGGAAGATCCCAAATTTGTGATCAAGATAATGCTTTTATTGCTAGATAATAAATATTAACTGATTTATCATCATAATTAGACTATTTTCAATAAAAAATATTATTAAAAAAGTTTAGCAACAAGTTTCGATAGCCTTAGTTTCTGCAAAATTCTTTCTAGACCTTCTAATCTTAAATTTATATATCATCAATATTAGCATAGAAGGCTAGCATCGACTTTCAATAATTTAAATTCTTATTTATGAATCATAAGAAATTCTACATCATCTATGCGTCATTCATGTTTATTTATTCCCATCTTAAAATAAACTTAGTAATATATATATATTAAATTTTTATAAAATAAAATTCAGATATAAGCTATTTCTTTAATGCTAATTGAGTAGAATTTTAATTTGCTTTATTCATTAAAAAAAGCTGCTTAACAAGAATATAATATAAATTTTGTCCAAAATTAAGACTAGTACCACCATTTCTTAATTAAACATAGGAATTGTTTGGAAAATAACTGGTTTTTTGTATTAATATTTTTTCATATAAAATATATAAATAAATAATCATTTTTTACTTTCCACTCGTAATTTTATTATTCTACGTAATTGAAAAGTTATGCTACATTGTTTAAATTCGCTATAATATTAGCATTTTAATATGTTTATTTCTCATTTTTAATTATTGGAATATTTAAAGAAAACCAACAAAATTTAACTTCTTCATCAACTATACAATTTCTAATGGAAAGCGAGCAATAATAGTTACTCTTGCCTTTTATATAAATTTGAGAATTTATTTATATGCAAAATGAAAGATTTAAAAATGAATTATACTTATAGGACAAAAATTTAAAAGTTTTTATCAATTTCAGTATTGGTAAACTTTAGTGTCTCAACTATTACCATAAAAAATTACTCTTTTAGTAAAATTATTTAAAAGGTAAAGGATATATCAAACTTGTAAAGTGTTAATTTCCAAAGAAACCATAGCGCTGAGGAATATTATATAATAGGTTTACTATGAGCCATTTAGTAAACTATGTTTGATAACTTATTACTATAAAGTCACAAGTATCCTATTGCTTAGGATTATTTTCTCAAAATTAGAATTTATTTACAGTAAAGAAGAAAGAATAAATCGAAGAACGCCATCCAATATCTTAGAATAGATTCACATTATTTGATATAAATTAAAACAACTTATCAAATTTCTTACCAAGGCTACTAAATAAATTAATTAACCTAAAAATTGAATTAATCTATGATTTCAATGATTCCGTACATATTTAAAACTTTATGAAAAATATAGATGATACTATGTTACAATATTTGAGTAAGATTTACAACTTTAATTAGATCAACTCATCCTTACAAATTTATCTCATATTATAGAATAATTTGGGCGAGAAGATTTTAATAATGGCAAAGTGAATGTTTCCGAAGTTTCAATGCCATAAACGAAAGTCAGTATTAAATGAGACCTCATTATTGCCAACAACGCACATAGTGAAATTGAGAATCTAGAATAATAATAATTATTTCACTCTAGATGAAATCTTGAATAGCTTTTAACATTACTTATATCAGAAAGAGATAAGACTTTCTCTTAAGCATAGTATCATTAATTAATAGGTAATTAAGAATAATGAGCAAAAAATTCTAAAACTAGCTAAATAGTTCTTAATGTAAAATTAAAAGAATTATAAAAAAATTAATTATTAAACAAATAATTGATAATAAAAAGGATATTGATAATGATAATATAAACTTGTTGTTAGCAACATTGGTGAAGCCTATACACTAAATAAAATTTAGTGTATATGCTTCCTGATTAGTAGAGAAAGCCATTCAACAAACATTAAGCAGATTAACCCAAATAAAAGAAAAAAAAATATTGAATTGCTAATGGAATGATTGCGACAGATATAAAGGAGATAAATTAGACAATGAAAATTATATAAGAACTCCATTTTTATAATAGTAAGTAGTTTAGATTTAATCATCACCAATATTTTTTCATCATCAAATTTTAAAATTATTTATCATAAATATAATATAAAACCTAAATGTTTTTCTCTTTTTATTACTGGACTACCTATTTATAATTATCAAAATTGAATCAAAATTTTTAATTCTATAAAATTAATTATATATATAAAACTAAATCTAATGTAATAAATGAATGAGCTTTATTCAGAATATTCTTGACATATTTGTTTATTAAGATTTAAATAAAATATTATACATAAGGAAGTAAAGTTTACTCAACGGTAAAAGAAATATCTAAGACATTATAATTTTCCAGAATATTCATAATAAAGTCCTAAGATAAATCAAAAGTTTTAAATCAGGAATTCCAAAAAAATAAAACTATAAAAATTGAATTAGCATTAGATCAACTTAATTATTTACTTCCACAATAAACTATAAAAGACAAGATGCATTTGTCAGTATAATAAAGAGCTAAGCTTTTATAAGACAATTTCATGAAATAAAAGTGTAGATTTTTAGCTTATATTCACTATTAAAATAAAATGGAGTTAAATGGAGTTAAATTTAAGGTAGCTAGGACCGATTATAATATTATTTAACTAAAAATATTAGTAATTGAATTAAACTTAGATTTAGTTTTTAATGGGTTAAGCAAAATTATAGAAAATGGACAAAATAATGTTTTTCTAATTGAGACTATATTTAAACTTCACTCAATAACTTAAAGATATGGACTCATAAATATAGTAATTTGATTTTTAAAAAGGGAGGAATAAATTAGATAATTTAGCAGCAGCTGTTGTAATTAGTACTAAAAATGGTTTGGTTTGTTTTAGAATAAAACTAAAGTAATTAAAAATTGAAGATTTACTTTAAGCACTTCAAGATCTCGAAATAAGATATAAGGAAAAAATATTAGCCATATTCCTTGGCAATCTTAGAGCTCACTATTTTAAGATATTGAAACAATTTGTGAATAAGAATAGATGGGACTCTACTATTTAATGAAGAATATGCTTCAAAGTGTAGCTACATAGAAACATCTTCTCAAGAGTCAATTAAAACTATAATAGAGATATAATTAAGCTTTAATTCAAATTATAAAAATAAAAACCTTCTCAGGCAGTCAAAGTCTCCATAATGAAAATGGTCATAAATGATTGTGTTAACAGTTAATAATTTTGCTTTAATTAATTTAAATTGATATCATGAATATTTTTTAAATTTGACATTAATATAAATTTTTAGTTTAATTGAGTTATTATTAAATCAGTATAAAACTAATCTTAGAGTAGGATTTTCCATAATTGCATTTTCTTTTCTAAATGAAATATTTGTACCTTTTGCCAAGAGATTTCTACTTTAGTATTGATAGGGATTTTCCTTCGCGTTCTATATACATAAACATTTAAAAACTTTCTTGAGAGATGTGTAATAAACCAAATCTCCTTGAGGAACTCCTTACTTATCTGAATGGTCTCCCCTATTTGTTAATTGTTTGTTGGTTAATTTCTCTTTGTAGTCTGCTAATAAACTATTTATTCAATTATTCATTTTTCAAGGTTCCCACTACTCGATAGAATAAAATGCTAGTCAGGAAGATTCTTTGGAGCATCATAAACTCCAAGATATATATTAAATACCTCAATGTCCTTAACAAAATTAAATATGTTAAGGGCATCTAAGGTACGTTCACATAAACATCATTAGCCGATTTTAAACGTTTCTTTCTTGAAGCCAGCCCATCTTTAATAGTCTCAGTCTTTTTTCTTTATAAGTACACAAATGATACCCAACTTTAATTCTTAATACGTAAATATTTTAGGAGATTATACCATAAAGTGCCCTATAATTTATGTTCGTAATATTTTCCTGCAAACCTTCACTATTCTTGTTCATGTTCCCTATATTCAATAAGTAATAACTAAAGCCAATTAACTTATTAATAGGTTTTAATAACTCTAATTTGTAATGGAGTATTTATGTGTATTAGCAGAAATTAAAAATTGTATTGGTTTAATTAAAGTATGTTAACTTAAATTAAATTTAGTGTAAATATGCAGAGATAATCTTAATTCAATTTGAATATTTGATTAAAGCTTATTCTCAGTTAAATTTATTAAATAGTTGTGATAAATTATAAAAAACTTTCAATCATATCAAATAATGAAAATGAAATTTTAGTAAACTTGCATTAAAATAAGGAAGCTAACATTTTTCGTAGGAATCTTTCGTGAGTGCAGTTTCCGATTAGCGAATTAGTTTCAGGAATTACAATAAATCAAATGAAATTGATACACTTTAATTAATAATTAAAATGAAATCAGACTAAGATGACTACGATGGAGATACACATTCATTAAATTTTGTAATTTACATTCTAGATATCTTTAATTTTTTTAATAATCATATCTAACCAAGCAAAGAAATATATCAGGGCGCGCAAATTTGCAAAGGAGATAAATAAAGCAGACATAAAGACTTATTTATGGAGCAGTGACCACGATCACCCCACATTTGACGAGTTACGTGGTCACTGCCCTCGTGATCTTCGTGACAATAATAACGATGGCCACGTGACCATATCTTGAAAATGCAAGATTTCAGTTTTAATTCGTTGAATAACTTCGAAATTAAGCAGTGACTGCGGCCATCTCTCAACTGACGAATTGCGTATTCTCATTGTCACTTATCTTGTTGGCGTCGTGATTATTCATTTAATACTAATAAATAAATCATTTTTTATTTAAATATAATATAAATTTCTTTTAACAAAATAAAACATTTATAATTTATTTAATATTTTATTTTTATCAAATCGTGCCGGAACTGTAAAATTATGTTATTTATAATTATTTATCCAAATATTGTTAATTATTAAATTTAAATAATTTATTCTGTATTTTAAATATATTTATTTTATAGTATTGAATTAATTGCTTATTATTTATAAAAATAGAAAACAATCGTTAAAATTATTAATGATAGATAAAACAGCTGCTATTAATTATATAAGTTAAAATCAAAATATATTATTAAGAGATAAAATGAAAAATATGCAAGTTTTTTTATATAATTTCTGAATTTATTTCAAACTTAAATGCTGATTAAGTGCTTAATTATTTTAATTTATCGTATTTTTTAATTTCCTTTGTAATTTAACATAGATAAAAGAGAGAGAATTTCTTTAGAATTTTAATTATTTTGAAAATTTTCATTTTTTTTAAATATTTTGAAAATATTATTGCTTTTTGCAGATACAAAATCAATATTATTTATATGTTTGGAAACAGTATTTTTTATTATCGAAATTTTTGATAGTTTTTTAATTAGAGATTCTATATATAAATATTTTTAAACATACATACTTATTTTAATCTTCTTTTTTGTTTAAATAACTTCTTTATTAACAGAGGTAATACACTTAGACTATCCTTTTAAATCATAAATATTGTTATGGAAATCATAAATATTGTTTATGGAAATAAAAACATATTTAGTTTATTTCTTATTGAAACTTTTTTTTTACTTTGAAAATTTATGATCAAAAATATAAAAAAAACCTACCTATAAGATATTATTAAAAAATCATTTTATGATTATCATAATAATTCACCTAAAATACTTTCAAAGCGTTTATTTTACATCATTAAGAGAACAAAATATTCAATGAATTTCTGATAAACTTTGAATCACAATCATTTTTGTTCTTATATCTAGATATCCCTTGATATAATTAATCTTATAAAAACTCATCAAAATGTTAGATATTAGGCTTAAAAAGCTGAAAAACAACAATAAGCTTTCCATTTAGCCATACTCAACATTGTTTAACAACTTTAAACACTAAATCCACAGCCTCATCATATTCCCACATTGTTAAATTGCTCAAATAAAATTGA
>ARYC01008454.1:0-10169 GCA_000711775.1 Oxytricha trifallax
GGAATTATAATGTGTATTTTTTATACTAGGTTTATTTATATTTATATCTTTATAAAAATTTTAATATCCAACAGTTAAACAACCCCAAAATTTAGGGTATTTTACTTATATATGTTTTATTGTAAAATTGAACCGGTAAATAATCAACATTGAGAAAAGTTTAAAAATTCTGCAGAATTAGTTATTATTGATATTAATGAATTTTTCATAATTAAAAAAATATAAATTCTTTATAAAAATAAAATAATAAGTAAGATAAAAAATTAATGTAAAAATTGGAAAAATTATGAATAGCAATTAAAATTTGGATTATATTTTATATAAAGAATTTATATGAAGTTTCATGATTATTGATAAAATATAAAATAATATTGTATAATTTTGTTTTCTTATAATCCAATATAACTCTTTTTATAACTTTATATCATATATTCAGATATCCCTGTACAGAACTGGAATTCCAGAACTGTATCTGGAATTCCAGTTCTGTATCTAGAATTCCAGATTCATTGGATCTGGTGTTCCAGAATGGTGCTGGAATTTCTAAAAATTCCAGAATTGTACACCCCATCCCATATTTTAGATAAAATATAGATTTACATTAAAAAAGCTATAAAAGCTAAAAATGAGTATAGTCTTGTTGAAAGAGTTTATTCGAATTAGTTCAATCTCATGTTTAAATAGGTATATTATTAATGTTTAAGGTTCATAAATTGAATAATATATAATAAGTTTAATTGAAATTAATAATTTATTTTTTGGAAATAATATAATACGTTCTGCTCTATAAGCAATAAAAATTAAAAAATCAAAATATTTAAATTTAATATAAAAAATAAATATTTAAATTATTAAAAACACTTTGAAAATGAACTTTTATGCAATATCTTTAACTGTTTATTTAGGAAACATTTTATACAATCGTAATAATAATAGGAAATCAAGTAATAAGCATTTTAACAATAAAATAAATTCATCTACTTTGAACCTATTATATACAAATTATGAATTGGGATAGTTCTCCAAATTATATTATAAAATTAAAATTATAGTATATTTTATAATTAAATAGATAAAATTTTGAAAATTAATATTTGTATTAAAAATTTTAATTTAATTAAATCATTTACATTTAACATTTCTTATAATGCTTAACTTATTAAACCAATATGATAATTAAAATAAATATAACCATTTTTATTGATTAATTAAAAAATTGTTTGGTATGTATTAAAATTAATAATTAACAAAAAATAGTAATATTTAAAATATTTCAAATAAATGGCATAATCATGTATATATATATATTCTTCTAGTTAAAATTTTATTCAAATAAGTAAGTAAATAAAATATAATTTTAAGCACAATGAAATCAAGTTCAATTTATATTTAAATAAATAGAAATGCATAAAAAATGCTATTAAATATTTTAACTGATTCCAAATAAATTATTAAAAAAAAATAGAAACACTTATTATTAAATTATTATAAATTGCAAGGCTAATTCTTAAAGATATATATGAGGAAAAAGAATTGTAAGAATAAAAATAAAATAAATGAGGAGCATTTATTGCTCCTGAAATCCATAAAGCTTTAAATAATAATAATAATAATAGCTGCTGAAAATAAGTCAAAATTAGTTTCAAAATAAGCATATCTATTATTTTTTATATATATTTTAAATCATATTTAGCAAGTGGATATTATTGAAAATCTAAATTATTTTTATATTTATAATTATCTTTTTTAAAACTCAATTTTGCTTGTTCAGTATTAATCTTTTTTAATTAAATGCCATTTTTAATTTGTTATTTTATTTAGTCTTTTAAATTTAAATTTGATATAGAGTTTTTAATTTATTTCATATTTTAATTCTATATATTTAGATATGAATGCATAAACAGATGGTCAATATAGTTGGAAAATTTAAAAGAAGCATATAAGAAAAATTTTAATTTAATTCGAGCGGTATAAATTAGAATTAGAATTCTAAAAAATAGTTAATTAATAACACCTCAACAAACTTTTAATTCATCAAAATTCTTTATTATGATTATTTGAAGCCCAAATATTAAACTATTGTGTCATTGTGTTCTCAGATGACAAGTATTAAGAAATTATAAATTTCTTCATTTTAAAATAGAATTCTCATTTTCGAAAGTTCTTAACTCTAATTAGTCTATTGTTTTTTATTATACTTTTTATCAAAATTATTTTATTAGCCCGATAAACTGCATTTATTTCCCTTTAATTATTTTATTAGATCGTTTTATTCTTAAATTTTGGAATTTTGAATGATCTTATGCTTTATTTTTTTGAAAAAAATAATCATATATAATATTTTCAAAGTTGATTGTTTATAATTTCTAATTTATGCAATTAGCAAGAGATCAGTATGTCAAAATTTGTACTGTCTATTAAGGACTTAAACTTAAAGGCACGACATTATTTATTGGGTTTAAACTATTGAGACTTAAAAAATTACAATTATTAGCAGATTGAACACAGATTCGACAACAGTAAGAAATTGTTTTGTAAATATTTCCCAATAAAATGTCTAATGCCACATTTTATTATTTATATTAAAATGATTATTATTATTATAAAAGGTATGAAGTAAGGATAATTTAGTAGCATTATTTTGTCTATAAGAAAAAGCGTATTAAAATAATTAATATTAAAATATAATATTTATTTAAAATTATAAGTTTATAACTTTTAATATTTCTAGTTTATATAAGATTTTAAAAATAATTAATTAAATAATATTATTATATAATAATGCTAAATTTCTTTAAATTTTTAAATGCTTTATAATAAATGTCACTTATAATTATTCATCATGTTTAACAAGGCAATAAATCAATATGAATTTAAGATTATAGATATCTAATAAAAACAAATAAGCAAGTTTAAATTGAATTAAATTATGTAAATTTGTCATATTCAAGTTGAAGGTCTTTCTTAATCCTAAAAAGTACACTAGTTATACTTTGAGATAAAATACAGAAAAGTTTAATTAAAAGATATTTTATGTTTTTTTTATTTAACAAAAGTTGATTATATCTAGAATCAAATTTTATCCAAGAGTAATTATTTTAAATAAAAGAGACTTTTAATATAATTCTTATAGATGTTCTAAAAATCAAATATTTTAATATAAAGAGAGTTTAAATAAATAAGCATTGTGAACTTGCAAATGAACAAATAAAATCCTTATTTTATAAGAGTTTTCTAATAATAATTCAGAATTTTTATTTAAGCTTGCCAATTATCTTAGCAGTAGTCGGTGCTATATCAGATATTAAATTAAAATATAAAATTTAACATTTGTAATTTAACAAATTATATAATCATCTTTAGTTCTCTTTTCTTCGTCATCAGTAATTTATATTTTAAAATTAAAAAAAAAATTGTGTAAACTCTAACTTTAGTCAATTAAAACAAAGTATTAGATATCTTAATGTTGCTTAAAAATTATTCTTAATAATTTCAATTTAATTTAAATATATTAATGTTTTTAAGATTAATAAATAAATTTTTATGAATGTTAAACTCATCTAAATTGTTAATGTCATAATTTTATTTTTGATTAAAATCCTTTATAGAAATGTTTCTGATTGTACTAATTTTCGATTTGTAGTTGGTACTTTTCCTCAATAAATTTTTAAATTGTAAATATTTAATTACAATAATCCAGGATCTCCATAAGAGCTACATTAAGGGTCTATTCTATCAGTTTTCAAATTCTCAATATTAAAAAAATAAAAACCACGAAAAAAATTGGTAAAGGAAAATATATATCTTTCATTATTTATATGTTTGTTAAACAATTATTCGTAATAAAGAAAAAGGATTACCTTATAATCAGAAATAAATAAAAAAAGGCAAACATTATAAATTTTCAAAAATAGTAATTACATTTATTTATTTTCAATATATATGTAATTTCGAGAGTATTTTTTAAAAAAGTGAATATTTTAATTCGAATATTATTTTGACTAATGTTATTTCTCTTAAAACTTTAATTAGTTATACCATTTCTTTTCCCTTGCATCCACAGAATAATATTTAACAATTGTTTCACAAAACTTAAAATAAATTATCAAATAATAAATATTTTCAAGATACTTAATTACAGAAATTAAAATTTGAGATAGAATTTGTTCTATCATATCTTACAATTAAAATCTGAGAAATCCAATTATTCAATTAAAAATCACTTATTCTAAAAGAAAAACCTATTTCCGATTTATGAGTTGATATATTTCTTGACATGCTGATCTAATGGATAGAGTAAATTACTTGACATTTTATCATTAAAAATTCAATTTTAATTAATTAATTTTAATCTGTAAAGTATTTATTTTTAGCAGCTTTACACATGAAATTTAAAAAATTTATTAGTTCAACTTATAATAAGAGGAAATAAAATTAAAATAAAAAGTTTCTAAAAGAAAAAAAAGTATATATTCAAAAAATTTCCTTTAATAAACATTTATTCAAGATGAGATCATTTTAAGTTAAATTACCTAAATGTGATTATAGATAAATTTTATGAAAACTTAAGATAATAAATCAAAATTTAGTTTTTTAAGTATGGCTACATATAACCATTTGGAGCATGAAATTCTTTCCTTTTTCGTTAAAATAAGAGAAATTGTGGATATCTGGTGTCAACTTTATAATATGAATTCAAAAATATTTATCTCAAAATTATGATTTGTGCGGGATAATTTTCATGAGGTATCAAGAGATCTTATAGTCAATAATATGAGATTTATGTGAGAAAATATGTATTTAAATATATTCTGTAGGCAATTGCTAATATTATTATGGTCAATTGATACAGGCGAGAGCATTTTTTGACTATGAATAAATGAACATATAAACTAATATCTTTATTTTAAGTATTTTTATAATATTAATATGATATGAGAATTTCTTCATTTATATAATTTTTAGAATTTATGATAGATAGATTGTGATTTTCTAGAAAATATAAATTCTATATCAGGGTAGAAATGATATTAGATGCTAGTAAATAAATAAATAAATCATAATTGATTAAAAAGATTTTTATAAATTTATAAAAATTTCATATTTTATGTATAATTCAAGAAAACTTCCGGGTGAGGAAAAATTTCCTTTTTTAGGGTAGGAAACTTTACCAAAAAATTATCTACTTTTATAAAGAAAATTTAATAATAACTACTATTGTAATTCAAATTGTAATCTAATAACTCTGGGAGGGGAAGTTTCCTGCCCCATACATAAAAAATATAAATTTTATAATTTTGTCAAAATCTTTATCAAAATTATGTTATAATAATTCATATAAATCATATTTTAACATCCACAATTTACTTTTAATATGATAAAAAATTCAAATATTTAATCAAAATTAATTATTTTAGTAATAAAAATATTAGTGGAACATATTTTACAATATATAATGTGACAAGTGATTAATATGAACCTTGAAAATTATATTAAAAAGTTTTTAATATAGTGTTAAAGTATAAGATAAATTATAATGTTGGGGACAGGTAACTGGGACAGGTAACTTTTGAGGAGATAGAAAACTTTCTTAGGGGCGGAAAACTCCCCCCCAAAACTTATATGATTTCAAATTTATTATTTGTAAGACTAATTATTAAGTGAATATCATATATCTTAAGAAAGATTTATTAATGTCATAAACCCCTGTTTACCTTAAATTTAATATAACATAAAATTATGAACTAATTTATCAATTTGGTAATTTATTTAATTACTTAACATATTCATAATAATTGTAGTCAAGCCTGTTTATTTAATATTTTCAGTCCTTATTTGAAATCCATTTTTGTTTTATTTGCTCCTAATAGAGCTTTCCTAAGTAGATTGAGAAAGAAAATTCGAATGAGTGTCATTAAATTACATCTATGAATCCATTGTTTTTATAGGTGTCATTGATTAATCATTTGAGATATATATATATTTTTAAAATGCAATCAGAAATTTAAATTTATATAAAATTTAGAAATTCTTTAAACACCATAGTATTTTACACTTTTATAAAATTATTAATGGTTATAAATTAAACTGATATGAATATATAAGTATAATAATGAAATATAAATTGATAATATTTTCTTATAAAATCTCCTCTCTTTTTAAATTTATTATATGTTAAAATTTCTAAATAATAAAAAAAAAAACATTAAAAATAATTTGTAAATTTAGTCAGAATATTTATATATTTATTTTCAGATAATTATAAATTTTAATAAATAAATAATAATTTAAATTTATGAGAAAGAGCTCCTCATAGTCCTTATTTTAGAGACTAATCTTTTAAAAGTATTAGCAACAGTTATTGATGCCATTTTTATCAATAAAATTGCTGAATAAATGAAGAAACTTATAAAATAATTATAAATAAAAAATTATAAATGTATAAATAAAGTAAGTTCCTTAGTTTTAGCATTAAGTTTATAAAAAAAATAAAACATCATTTGCATTTATTATTTAATTTGTCCAAAATTTGTTTTTATTTTTAGTAATTGATTATAACATATAAATATTGCCTATTTATTGAATAAAATTATTTATAAATTAATAAAATTTTGTATGAATTTATTCCTATTAACATAATTTAACCTTAACAATAAAAGGAAATTGGTAAAATAAATTTTTATAGTAAAAAAAATTATCCTAAGAACAGTTAAATTAAATATGATATAATTAAAATTTCATAATTTTATTTATATTATATTCCAAGTTATCCATTAATGAACATGAATAATCCTTTTATTAAATATTAGATATTTTATAATTTTATTAAGATTATTTAATTTCAAACTCATATTGAGAAGAGAAACAAAAATAATTGCTGATAGTACAACCCATCCTACCATGTAACGATGCTCTGGATTAGGTTCAAAATCTGTAAAAAGTGTCAATATAAAACCATTAATTTTATAAATAAATAATTTATTGCAAACTTTATTAATAATATATTTAAATTATTTTAATGACTTGACGTATTAATATAAATCAATTTTAAGTTCTTTAATAATTACATTAAATATTTAACATTGAATCTATTTTAATTAAAAGTCCAAGTTTAGAATTATTTAAACGAACTAACAATAGAGTTATCTTAATACATAATTTAAATTATGTAAAATAAATATTAAAATATAAAATATCAATTATTTCAATATTATTATTTGTCTACTTTATCAATATAAAATAAAACGAAAAATCAATATGAGTTCCTTGAAATCTTATTTCCATTGAATTTCTTAAAAAAATCTTATTTAGTAAGCTATGTATTTTATAATTCAAAATTAGATTAAATAATAATAAAAATATTGCAAAATAAAATTTTGAATATTTAAATTACAAATATCATAGATTAGACAAAATAAATTTAACTATTTAAGACTTTTTAGGTTTTAAGTAAATTTTAGGCAATAAAATTTTGAAAATGTTTACTATTGTTATATTATTAATAAGTATAATTAAATCAAAAAAGTTTTCTATGAGAGTAATTTTATTGTTTTCCTAAATATATTTTGCAGAACTAAAAAAATTAATATCTATTTATATATGAAGTTTTGATTTCATTGAATGATAATATAAATTATAATTTAAATTAATTTTAAGGGTTTGATAAATATTTCGGCAGTAAATAGGACCAACCCTTCATTAATTAGTTCCATAATATTGTGAAATTTAGTTTCAAAAGGCATTTAATCTCTTAATTATTTTAGAAGTATCTGTTATAGCATTATCTAATAATGAGATAAAGGATTTTTTATTTAATTTTTTATGGTCTTCCAAACATTAAAATATATGCAAGTTACTGTTTATACAATCAAAACCCCAAAACCCTTTCAGTAGTTTGATTGAGTTTTTGATTGATAAAAGTAGACTATTAGTGCATACTTTATTAGGGTTTTAATAGGGTTTATGTAGGGGTTTAATGTTTAAATATTAGTAATTTAAGTGAGTATAACAAGCGAGTTTTTAAAATATTTCACACAAACATAAGCTTAGAGTCATGTGGCAGTTCTCTGAATTTTATCTTTCTAAGTTGATGTTTGATTGTTTCTATTGTTTGTTAATTCTCTTAGCTTGGCTTGATAATAGTTGAGTATGCAAGTTCTCTGAGACCTCCATTTATTTTATTTTTATCGAGATATTGTTTGATTCTCTGCTTAGAATCTCTCTCACCCCTGCAGCTAAAGTAATCGTTTCTTGGCATGTCGCTCTCTATTATTATTACTGCTAGAGCCCAGATATCCCATTAAGTGTCTCCATCTCTCCAATCCTCTCTCTCTGGGAAATATCCAGGAGTGCCGTATACATTTCCTTATGCAGAGGCTTGCACTCTTTGAGCTCTGTTGAAGTCAATAATATAAACTCTAAGAGGCTGAAAGTTCATCATGATGTTCTCTGGCTTTAATTCTCTATGAACATAACCTAGCTTGTGAAGCTCTTCAATTCCTTCAACTATCTGCTATACTATATAGCTAATTTATCTCTGACATCTATTGTCAGATAAGAATTCTCTGTAAGTCATTTCAAGTAAAGGAAGCCTGAAGGCTACATGATCTTTACCAAGTAAAATAGCATCAAGCTAGATGATATGCCTGCACTCATTTAACTTTGCCTTTTAAAGAGCATAATACTCATTAGCAAATTCCATTTGGAACTTGTCATCAGCAAGGAAGTAATTGAATGGATATATCTTATAAGCATATTAGTCATCAGTAATGACTCTCTTCTCTATTTTATCTTCAAGAGTGAGGTAGCTTTCTAGGCAAGAATCTAAGTCAATAATTTTTAATATGGGAATCTTCATTGCCTCTATTTTAACCATGATTTTATTGATCTCAGAGACTGGAAAGTTCTTGACTGCTTTCTTCATTTTAACTTACCTAGACTTCAACTCTAAGAGACTCCACTGGGTTTCTTGATCTTCTCTTTTAGAGGAATCTATTCCCTGTAGGTTCATGAATAAAGACAAAACTTTAATTGTGCTTTTTCTTTAAGTGCACTTTGAGGTCTCTAGTATAGAATATGTCCTGCTCACAGAACTCACAGACATACTTCCCATCTTTCTTTTAATGCTTGAAGATATAACCTTGGCATATCGTTATGTATATCTCTCAAGTGTCTCTTATAAGTTGACTTGTAAGGAAAAACTTTATTGCATTCTTAGCATTATTAGTCAACTTTGGCTGGTAATTATTAATTCTCTATGGCGGGTTGTTTAACCTCCTCCTCAATATGCACAGCTTTTATGATAACCTCCTACTTAATTTATATTTAAATCTCAAAGCTAGACTGTTCAAAGTTGTCATAAGTAGGCACCCACTGAATACAAGCGTCTCTGGTCTCTACTTTTCTTGGTTGCTGGAATGATAACTTTTATTGGCTTGATCCATGTAATGCAGCTCTTCTTTACAGGTTAGCGCTCATTTTAGTTTGCTGATATATTTTAATATTATAGTGATAAAATCTACCTTGATAAACTATAATAGTAGAGAATATGACACTCTGGTAGATTCTTTGCTGAGAGGTAATAAAATGAACTAACCATAGAAGACAGTAAGTTGATATATTTTATGAGAATTTTATACGTTTTAGTAAATTAAAATACTCTTAATGAAGTTTTGTTCTCATCCAGATAAAGTTTGAACTTAATTTCGAGGTAAAGTTATTAAACATTTTTTAATTTAATATGCCCCTAATTTAGTTTTAACCTTAAAATTTAACTCCTAATAAAGTTTGTACTTAATTTGGAGGACCTCCTAAAATAATTAAAAACATTATTAGGAGCAATTTAATGGAGAAAGATTGATAAAAATGGAAATCAATCTGTAAAACTTGGAGCAAGTTTATCAATGCTTCTCCTCATATCTTTTCAAGGTTGACCTCCAGTAGCTCCTCCATATTTAGTAGTAAGATTTTAATAAATTTAGAATGGATATCCATAATTTTAAATTTCATTAGCATTTCTAGAAAGAAGAAGTAAGATGGAGTCTATGAATGATGCAATGAAGAGAATTTAATCATAAAATTTAATAGGAAAATTTGGAAGTAAAGAGGAATTTTATAGATATTTGGTATAGCAAGGTAAGTTCTTAAGTAAGATTAATAAATCCATTATA
>ARYC01008455.1:0-29938 GCA_000711775.1 Oxytricha trifallax
TTATCGATATACTTAAAACTTTTTATCAACTTACAAATTCTATGTGTACATACGTATTGGTTTATGTACACATAGAATTTGTAAGTTGATAAAAAGTTTTAAGTATATCGATAAATAAGGAAATTTAAAAGGACAGAATTTAACTTAATTTGAGAGAGCCGATCTCGAGAATGCAAAAAGAAGGGTTGGCATTATCACAGCTCGTACAAAGTTTGAATATGATTTTATTTATATGATTAGCATAGTGTGATTTTTAATTTTAAGTTCATAGCAACTATAAATCCAGTAGGTTGTCGGGGCCGTTCTTGAGATTTTTTAAGAATGGTATACTATTATGCTGGCCGGACCCCTATAATCCAGCGTGTTGGCTTAAGCCAAAGGCCATTTTTCAGGGCCAAAAATGGCCCCTCGATTTTTCGATTTTGGGTGCCATTAACTTCTAGCCATTCCCGTCTTCACATTTCTACTGGCCATACTTCAGTTATGGATAGGCAAAGGTTTGAATTTTGAAAGTTACCGCGGATTTCGACATTTTTTTAAAAAGCCAATTTTGGCTTGGGCCCATCTTGAAAAATGAAAAAATTATCATAGCTCTTCAACCACCCGCCTCCTTGCAACTCTAAGCTACTCGATTAATTAGTTATAGTGAATACTTATTATTTGAATTGGTTTGGCTATGAGATTAAAGATTTTTTTGAAAAAAAGTGAATTTAAATTATAAATTAAATAGTTGTAATTACAGATAGTATTAGTACTTTAGAAAATTTATATTAAAAAAAACAGTTTCATGTTCATCATATCCGTCCATTTCATTATCTAGGTCACTGACAATCATCAAATGTCTATTTTTCTCTGTCACTCTGCGAAGTCTGCTTCTTCCACCACTGCCACTGTACTCAACTGGGACCCCTGTAAAAATAAAGTTAGATATGTTTTTAGTAACTTACTTATTTATTGAATGAACAGAGGCTCCATCAGCTGCAGCATTTCCATTTTTGATTATTTATTATTAATTTATCTATTTAATTCACTTTTATAGAAAAATATCAGGATTTCAATAAATCCGGAGGATATAAGCAAAAGAATGATTTTTCATATAGTTAAGGATCAATAATCCAGTCGAAATTTTAATAATCCAGTGGTTTAATACTAAAATCCAGTCGAATTAATCATTAAAATTAAGCATAAATCAGATGAATCCAGTCACTGGATTTTAGAAAAATTCTGAAATCGACTTTCACCAACTTTTAAATCCGAGTGCTGGTAAGCTTAAATCTTTGATATTATCTTCTATTTAGAAGGTATAAATGATTTACAAGTTCCAAAGAAGGCACCCGAGCAAGAAAACTACCCTTGGATTTTTGAAAATAATATTTCTGATTCAATTTTTGATGATCCAGGTAAAGCCAAGGGTATTAAATCTGAGTATTAAAATGCTCAAGATAGCGCTAAAATCAATCGTGCTAAAGAATTTCTGCACTAAAACAACTTTAATTTGAAATTGCTGCTCTAGCAGCCGGATTTTGCAGGTTATAATAAAACTTTTGATTTTAGTAGTTTGTGAGAAAGTACGTAAATAACAATAAAACAAGGTAGGTGAAGCACAGCTCTAAAAGTAAATCTGTAATTTCAGAGCCTCTTGAAGTTACTGCTACCTACGAATAAGTCAAGGAGAGTGACTTCACTACGAACGTAAGCTTTGCAAGCGACTAAAAACAAAATAAAGAACCCTTACCTCAAATTTTTATTAAACTATGGCTCGATCATTGGCCACGAAATTCTCATAAAACACCTCGAAAGTTTCAAAAATTCTAAATATTATGAGAGGTCTTGCATTCTACAAGATATACTTACGAGAAACACTTAATCACTATTTTCATTCCTAAACAATTTTGAGAACGCTAAAGAAGAATAAATGCACTACAACTTGTTTTCATTGCTCGTGGAATTAATTCAAAGCAATAATAATATAGATCAAGATTCAGCCACGTATCTTTTTATGATCTTGGTTATTATATGGGTGAAAGAATAACAGTCGAAGATGAATTAATTCAAGAATCAATCTTGTTATTAGTACGCTCACCTAATACAAGACAGGCTCTCGGTTTAGCAAACTATGTATTCTTCAATAACGTAGCAGCTTTCACAAAACAGATTGCTTAAGTGCAGAAATTGGATTCTACTCACCCTAATAATTTACAATAAATGGGTTAAACTTGGTCAGTATTTGAAATTGATTCTAAAGTTAAAAAGCTTATACCCTTTTCATTCTTTATTTTGAATGTGCCTTTCATTACTCTACTAAGGCAAGACGGCGGCTTGCACTTAATCAGAGATATTCCTGTTGAATATACAGAGTACTTTGTAAGAATTTGTGCTCTTATTTGTTCTCTAACAGTTGACCTACTCAAAGAATATATTTAAATTACCAGGGCTACTTTCTTACAGAAGTAAGAAGTTATTGATTCAAACACTATGGTTTACTTTATGAAAGGTCTTGCATAAAGGTTGTAGAGCAGAGACGTGCAGTGGGTTGGCAAGATTTCTCAAATTCAGAAGCTTCAGCAGTAAATTATAGAAGCTTAAATTGAAAAAAATGTAATTCTCAACAACAATATCATTAAGAATTGTCTTAATGGAGATAGCTCTGAAATTCAAAGAATCTTACACTTACCACGAATATGGAAGCATTCTCTGATAAAACAATTGTAGACTTACTTTAACTCTTTGAGAATGCAAATATCTTTCATTAATCGCTATAGACTTCAATAAAAAGCCCCAAAATGAAAGACTGAGTGTGAGTGCTGACTTAGAAAAGCTACAGCAAAATCTTGGCTTTAAATTATACAGTTCTCAAATTTTGTGCATTAATTATATTTGTGAAAACCTGCAAGCAAAACATTTAATACATTTTGGTATTGGAAATGGCAAGACCTTAATTTGTTTTGCGTTAGCCATTCTTATAGCTCTAAAAAGCAAGCTATCCGTCTTCATAGTTGGCAAGAATGAACACTTAGTGCAGAGAGATTTCAATAAGTATCAAAAATTTATTACTGCAATGAAACTTGATTCAAACTTTAATTTCTTCGCAAAAAGTGCAGGTATTTATTTCTACACTCAACCACAACTCAAGAAATAAATGAAGCTTGCTAAATTCATGAGTGTGTGGTAAGAGAGTATCGTCCTTGTTGACGAATACGACTGGATTTTATTCGATGGCTCCAGTGAAAACATTGTGAACTAGCCTAATTTTTACAAGCAAGCTAAAAGTATTATTAGATTTTCAGGAAGCCATCTTTCTCAAAGTGAAGAGAACTGTCTTAATTTAGCTTTTCATAGCAAACCTGTGGTGTTCCCTACTCTTGATAAATTGTAGGGAGATAAGAAAACTTAGCTGGCTGACTTGCTAATAAGTTCAAATCAAGGAGATTACTTACAAAAAATCAAGGAAATCATAAAGGATTAAGTAGCTATATCACCAGTTTTAATTGTTGCTTCAACAAATTATAGCGCTATTGAAAAAGGTTTTTAAAATACGAACTTTGACTTCAAAAGTTTAAGCCACTCCTAAGCTGCTGCAATCGAATCTGCGATTGAAGGCAGATATTTATTGAGGAACGCAAGCAAAAACTATGGCATGTACTTGCTTAACGAATCACAGGGACGAGGAACAGACATTCAAACAAATGATGAAATCGATTAAAATGGAGGTTCATATTTAATTATTGCTGATGTTTTTTCAAAACGATCTGAAGAATAAATTATTGGTAGAATTGGCAGGCTCAACACTAAAGGCAGGTGGTAACGCGTATTATATAGATACGCTTCGAAAGATAGTGAAGAGCAGCTTATCATTAAGAACAGAGAGAAATCGAACTTAATCTCGATCGCAAGCACAATTAAGTATAATCAATTTTATAAAATCGATTAGAAGCTATGGAAAATTTCCTTCAATAAAACTAGGTCCCTCAACAATCAATTTCTGCAGAACTTGCAAACGATTAGGAGCAAAATATAGTTGTGAAAGAAATCGTTTAACATCTCGTTGCTCTAACTGAGAAAGCTTACAGTGAAGCACCAACCCAACTGAAGAAGTGAAGCAAGAAAATCTTGAGGAAGAAAAAGAGCCTTAATAAAATGTAGAATAAGGTGAATAAAGTAAGTTGGTTTTTATTAACCTTCTCTCATAGAGCTTATTGAAGAGAAGATGAGTTAAAATCCTGTGCTGCAAGATAAACCATTCGACCAGGTATAGAAATTGGTGCATAGGAATTTAAAGCGTTAGCATCATGAAATTACTAAGGCTCAAAGCATAGAGAGATCCAAAAGTAAAAGCAGTTCTGCTAGTTCTAAGAGAAGATTATTGAAAGGTTAACAAAAGCTTGAATTAATCAAAGAATAAAACAAGACTTGAGAGTTGACTACTCGTCGCAGTACTAGAGATAAAACATTCACTTGCACTTATACAGAGCTCCCTGAGAATAAAGAATCAATAGAAAGATGGTTAAAGGCAGCTTCTAGTGAGAGAAGACACTTTAAAAGCGACATAAATCATAGAAATCCAGAGAGAAAACCAAGATCAAGATTATGATATTTATCTTAATTTTTTAAAGAAATTCACCATATTCAAGTCTTTGCTATTAATAGCATATACAGAATCGTGGAGGAATAGAAGCAGCAGCATTCACTGTCTCATGTTTGGAGACTAATTTTGCATGTTCTACAGGTTACCATCTTGCATAAACTACTCTTTCATCTTGCGTAAGTCAAGCAACTAACTTTCCATATTATCATGTTATTGCTTCAACTTTTTAATTTACTGCAAGAATTCTTGCTTATCTTGCTTCAAAGCCTCTTCATAATATTTGACCTCCTCAATTTAATCACGAGTTCTCTTTCTTTTAGATGAAACCTTAACTAGATTCACAGCCTAACCCCGTTCAGCTACACACGAAATTAAGAGAGAGTAAACTTACAGCTAAAGTTAAGGCATCTGCTGAGAGCGTCCACGAACTCGGGTCTCATTTCTATAACGAGATCTCTATTTTACTCTAGCTTTTCTCTTCGTTAGAGCATTGCATCATGAATCATCTGGGAGACACCGTCGGTGTCTAGAGTGAAGAGCAAGTCACAGATCATTATCTGTCTAGGTGGACCCAATCTCGTTCATCAGGCAAGTATTACAGCAGTCTTGAAGACCCTCTTGCATAATCGAGAAAGTCTTAAACTGTAGGTCCATCGATTTAAGGCACTGCTGACACTTTTATTGCAACTCTCCTTACATACTATAATAACAGTTACAGGGGTAAGTTAATCGTTACATCTTTCTCTGCTCTTATGATTTGCTTAAGGAAATAAATGTTGGTGGAGTCCGCTTTGGGGAAGAAAGCGTGGCAGTCTTGGGCAAGAAAGTTGTATAGCTCTTTCTTACTTTTGCATTTCTGGGCGAGTTCTTAAACATTGATACCAGTAAGTTATTATTGGTTCACTAAACTTTAAAATTTAGGTACCTATCACCATTATATATAGATAAATTTTCATTCAGGAAGACACTACCGTTACTAAAACTAGAGAGTGCTTTTCATGATAATGAAATCTTACCAGCACAGTCCAATTTCCGCTAGCGGAATTCCTACCAGCACCAAAAGAATTCATTATTATTAAATTTAGGAATCCATTTATGGAATCATATTCTAAAAAACGGCAGTCAAGACTTTCAGAATTCTTCAAATTAAAAGATAAAGATTATGATGGTAACAGCTCAAGTGAAGAGTCAAGCTCTTCCAACGAATCAGGAGATTCTTTTGATAATTAAGATTACTTAACAACTAACATGCTTTACTAGAGAAACATAACTGTCGCCGACATTATCATAGAGTCAGTGAGTTATAGAGATATGATTTCACTATTCAACTAAACTTGTAATGAAATTTCAGAGTTTGAAAGTGATGGATTTATCATAGACCCTAAGGAAGTTTATAGATAAGCCGTTAAGAAAGGAACTAAAGAATCATTACCTAATGATAGTTAAATAAGAAGTCTTGGTCAACTGGTGTTGAAGCTTTACACTGACTATAAGTAATCTGACTTAGAACCTTAAAGCTTACTTGATTAAGCTGAAAATTTTGATTTAAATTTGCTTGAAGCAAAAGTTATTGAGAACCATAAAGTCAAAGATTAACTTACAGTGTTTGGTTAACACACACAACTTAATGCAACCGTGCCTCGAGAGTATTAAAGTAGTTAGGGAAGGAAAAGAAGCAGTAAGAGAAAGAGCTTAAAATTGCAGAGGAGTCTCTTAGACTAAGAAATCATGAAATGTTATCATACTCACAAATCATGAATAGACTTGGAATTTCTTATTACAAATTAAGAAGATACTTGAAGAGCCCTGTTAAGAAAGCTTAATTTTGGAATCTAAAACAAATTCAGAGAGACAAGTATAAGAAACTTCATAGCAGAGCTCGCACTCATATAGTTAATATGCTAATGTTTGATACTTAGCCAGTGCAAGTTTCAGATATACAACATAGTTTGTAGAAGAATATTTAACTAAGGTGCAGCAAGTAAATGATTAGAAGATTCTTAAAGAATGAATTAATGATGACCTACAAGTAAATCAAATAGATTTCTAATTTGCATAATAGCAATAGTAGTAAGCTGCAACGATAGTATGCAGCCTAGCAATTCGTTGAGAGCTTAAGTGAGGGTAAGAGAATTATCAATATAGATGAATCCACTCTTAATTAAACAGATTAAAGACACAGAGGGTGGACTGCCCCTTATGTTAAAATAGAGTTACAAATTCATAGAGACTCAAATAAATGAATTTGATTATTGCAGTTTCAAGTTCGGGAGAACTATTCTACACAGTTAATCATGGAAGAACTAACTAGCATTCATTTATGTACTTTCTATGCAAGCTAATAAAAGTACTCGAATAAATTGATGCTGACTGGAGATCAAATACTTTAATACTTCTTGATAATGCTCCTTATCACAGATCTCAAAGTATTATGGAAAAGTATATGGAACTGAGTTTACCTATAATGTTTCTAGGCCCCTATCACTATAGAATAGCACCTGTAGAATTAATGTATTCTTGGATTAAGAACAGAGACTTAAATCCATTAAATACAAGAGCCTCATCAAAGTAAGATTAAGTTTTGTAATAAAATTTAGAGGCTACTGGGCAGCATTTATGAAAGAGCTAGGCATGAATATTAGCAGAATTAATTAGAATTTAGTAAGACGCTGCTTTTATCATGTATTAACAGCAGCTCTCGAATCCATTTCCCTTAAGGATTTATGAATGAAAGTGTTACTTAAAATAGAATATTTCATATTAAGCCATTTTGGATTCTAAATTTAGGAATAAATAAATACTTGAAGTTTCCATAACTTCTAAATTACTTGCTTAATTTACTCTGAATTTACTGCCTTTATTTATTTAAGAATTAACTTTCCCTCTACATGTCTATAGAACATGTTATAACAGCATTTATGGTATATAAATATAATTTTCTCTAAAAGCCAATAAGTCATTTTATAATTTTAAAGACTAACATCTTTTGGATTTTACAATAATCCAATAAATTTTAAGGCTAAATTAAAAAGCCAATAATCCAATTTTAAATTATTATGAAGTTAAAAAGTAAAAAATAAAGAAAAATAAAGCTTAATAATTTAAATTTAAAATGGAAACCAAGTAAAAAGAAGTTTAAGAATCAAATAATAAATATGGAGAAAGAAAGATTTAAGAGAATAAAGTTTGAGAATCAAAAGCCAGGTAAGTTTAGTAATGAAAATAATAATAATAATAATTTGAAAAATACTAATGTGAGGATTCACACTTAAAAAGTTTAGTTTTAATTTAATATTATAATTATAATTATTTGTTAATTATTTATCAACAAAATTTTTCCATTAAAATTTTTCTAAGGTTTAAATATTTACCATTCATTCGACTATAAATTGAGAGCGCTTTAATTTAAAATTATAATAATAAATTAAAAAGAAACATCTCGTCTAGGGAGATATTTATATTCAGCAAAATTTAGACTTAAACTTCAACTCAATTAATTCTCAAGAAATTCTTCGGGGCTTCACTGAAGTGCTCGCAGTCCTTTTTGTAAATTAATTTTACCTTGTTTTCAACCAGACTTTTAACTGACTAATCCAAGAAATTAAAGCTAAATAATGAAATTTAAACATACATAAATGGGTTCTTTTTTTATGTGCTTCTTAGTTAATGATCTACTAGATTTTTTCCAAATAAAAAATGGCAAATTTAAAAAATGAAATCAAAGAAATAATTAAATTAAAAATTTGAATTTAAAATATTGTACCTGGGAAATGATTAATACTAATCATGATACTTTTTGTTTTTGTTTCTCTTGATTTTACTACTCAATTAAACTGGCTTTGATACAATTTTGTGTATTTTAATGTTGTATGATTGGGATTACTATCCAAAAATTAATGATTAATTTAGAATAATCCTTTACAAAAAATAAAATCTACTTCATAAATCGCTTAATAATCGGGCAAAAATAAATATAAATTAAATAATTAATAATTAAATAGCTATTTAATTTAAATATATATATTTTTAATTTAATTAATGTCTTGCTTGTCTCTTTGATTTTCTTATTTTAATCTAATTTCCATCATCACATTAATCTTTTCCTAGAAGTTTTTCAAAGTTTAAAATTTCAGTTTCTTAATCAAAATCAAATTAGAAAAATAATTACTAATAGCAAAAATAAATAAGGTAAGTATAAATATAAATTTGGAATTAATTAACAATTAATTTTGATTAATTTAAAATTATTTTATTCTTAATTAATTAAATTCATGATTACTTAATTTCTTAATTTAAAATCTTAAACTTAACAAGACTTTTATAGGTAAATGCAAAGATAATAATTCAGTATCTATTTTAATTGCAGAGATTTAAATTAAATTAAATCATAGAAAATAGAATAATAAATAAGGAGATTTCTCAATAATTGCCAAATTAAAGTATGAATTAAATTACAAAGTCAATTAATTTAGGAATATACTAAATTAAGTATATGAATATAAACATGTAAGGATATAAATTAAAGTCTGAATTTTAAGACTAAATTATTTTTGAATTTAAATAGTAAATTCAAGTATTTTAATAATTTAAAACCCCAAAACACCTGCTTACTTTATTTCATAATTTAGAGCCACTAACTTTGTATGCTCAAATTCTTATCAATCTCTATTGATAACAACCTATATAAATAACGATTATTATATAATCTTCACTACCATTTAACTTAAATAACTGTAATTTCCATTGTTAATTCTCATAGTTAACAATATAAGCTATAGTCAATAATAAAAATTGAATTCAAAAATTGAACTTACCCTATTATAAAATCTGCACCCTATATACAAATTCTTAATTTTAAGCAACTATCTTAATCCCCTATATATAAATTAATTGAAATTAAATTCAATATGAGTAGAATCAATTGCTGAAATGAAAAAATAGGTGTTAATTTTGATTTTGTTATATAAATATTTTGACTTTGATTTTGCCCTATTTTTAGTAATAAGCAAAAATAGTAAAAATAGAAATGGCTTCTCTATACTTTCAAGTTTATATTTATTTACCTCCTTAAATATCAAATCGAAAATAGATAATTAATTATAATTTGCATTAACAATGATAATGCTCTTAATCTCAAATTATCCATATCTTACAATAAATGTAAAGCGTATTAAGAATTTGAATTTACAATTTACTTACAATTGTATAATAATTGTATACAATTTTGTAACCCTAATTTATATTACTTTTACTTGAATAAATTTTGAAGCAAGAAACAAAATCAATATGATTTTAAAATCCATATCATGCACTTTTTGTAATCTATAATACTTAGTACTATTAATAACACTCTTAGAGTAATAATGCAGAGTGAACTGCATTGAAAATAGTAGGATTTTTAAATGAGTAAATTGAATAGAATTAAATAAATTTAAATAGCAATTAAAAAATGTCTCTTAAATAAGTTAGCAAAATAAGTGCACTTTTATAGAGTGCAAAGTTAGCTAAAAATAGTAATTATAAACTTTACAGTTGCTTGTCTTGTTCACTTCACGATGCGTGACGTGAAATAAATATAGTGTATATAAGCACTCTGAAAAGAGTGTAAGTGTAAGTAGCGTGAATTAATAAAAATTACCATGAAATAAAAGTGCATGAATAGCTTCGCTATAATGCTATTCCAGTGTAACAAACATTTGCGAATAAAAATAGCACTCACTTTATCACAAAAATTATGAAAAATATGCGTTTACATAAATTTAAAGACACGGAAATGTAGAACTCGAGTTGCTCTTCAAAGTGCACACAAAGCTCACTGAAGTTAGTGGTGTGTGCGTGAGTTGCGCTGCTAATAGAGGAAGTGCGATAGCGATCGCAGATTTATCACTTTTTGATTTCCATTATTAGCTTAATTATTAAAGTAGTAATTATTAATTAATAAAAACCAAACTTAATTCAAATGTGGAGGTAAAACCGCATCCCCTCTTAAATAGTGTGAACGGTAAAACTTCGCCCCTAGTCGGTCAACAGGGTACAAACCCCATATATTCTTGATCAGCATCTCAAACTCTATAAGACTGGTAAGAATGGCCTCGAAATAAAATTATGAATTTTTTCCCAACTTCACCGTACTTGCATTCTCTCGATCGGCTCCCTCAAATTAAGTTAAATTCTGTCCTTTTAAATTTCCTTATTTATCGATATATTTAAAACTTTTTATCAACTTATAAATTCTATGTGTACATACATATTGGGGTTTATATATATATGTAAACGCCTATGATTGATATCTCTACTTCCACACTCACAATTAAGCTCCAAATTTAAGAGCTTTCAGCTCCACTTCGTTCTAAACATAAGAAGTTTTTTTTGGTATTTTCATGGAGCCAAAGTTTAGCATTAATTATCAAGTACAAAGAGAAACTTGTCAACGATTTAATTTTAATTAAAATAATAATAATGATCTTATAAAGGGTTAAGTAACTCAAACTAAACAATTTTTATTTTAAATAAAAATTAATATCGCACTTAAAATCCAATAAAAAATCGGAAAACAATTACCTAATTAATCTTTTTAAAGAAATAATTAGAATATGATTGAGCTTACTATTTAATTGGACTCTTGAGATATTTTGATATTAGTCTCATAAAAATGCTTAATATAATCTTTAATACGTAGAATATTAATAATAGAATCGAATAAATAAAAATATATCAATTGATTTAAGTTGTTTATATATTTTTAAATTCTTAAATGATTTGTTTATTAGCAATAGTGATAAAATGCTTGAGGTTATATTTTATTTAATTTAATTATTAATCATTAATTAACTATTATTATTTTTATTAACATATATAACAATATTTTGTTGCTAATTAAAATTATTAGTGGGGTCTATTTAAAATATTTTATTTATTCTATCAATTTGAAATTTTAATCATAAAATTACTTTGCAACATATAAAAAAAAGAAGAAGCATAATATAATCATTTTCTCAGTTTTAAAAGATCTTTAATTAGACTTATGCAAGAATTTATACTTTAATTAAAGTCATAAAAAAATAAATATAGATAATATTTTCAAATAAGTGATACTCCTTTTTATTAAATTATATAAATTTTTTTTAAAAAATATTTTATGTACATAAAAACAGGAAAATGCAAAATTTACTTATTTACGATAAATAAATTAAAACTTAATTATACATGTTTAACATCCAAAAGTGAATTCTCCCAAAAATTGAATGAATATACATTTATATTGTTATATTTGTATGAGAATGGATTAAATATATTTGAATAATAAAATTTGGTATAATATTGTATGAATACATTTAAATGAGAATAAATAAAATAAAAATATCTAAATACTTTAATCATTATTGATAGCTTAAGCGAAATAAATTTGAAACTTAAAGGAATTCATTAGTATTTAAAAGACTCAATTTTCAGATATTCGGGAATATTTTTAAAATCAAAGTTTTTCTAAATATCGAATGAGCTAATGATCTGATTTTTCTTTGAATTATAAGCACTTTTGTTTTCACATTTATCATGATTAAATAATTTAATTAATTAATATTAAATTAGATTCCTATTTGAATGTATTCCTAGAATATAATACTTTTTATTTCATTAACTTTTAAAATGTAACTTCTAACCCATATTGACTTTAATGAAGAGTTTATGTACTACCTAAGCAATTGTAGATAATGAAATGTTTATGATATTTTTTGTGTTCATTTAGACTCATAAATAGAACAATATGCCAAAAATAATAATTACAAGTAAATCTTGTAACTTTTTAAATAATCATTAATGAAATTGCCAATATTTCATAAAATCGTTCCTAAAAATATAAAATTTGTGAAATTGGTCCATTAGTATAAAAATTACTAAAGTTTTAATTCTTAATTTTAAAAAGAACATAAAAGTTATAGATAATTAGATATACTATATTAAATAGCTTACATTTAAGCCAATGTCCCTCCACATGAAATATCACAACTTACTTTTCAATTTGCACAGTCCAAATAAAAATAAAAATCCTTCAAATTAATACATCTTGTTGAGAAATTAATTAATAAGAAAATAATTTAGACTAAATATATTTTGAAATTATTAAATTTTCTTTTATATTTTTCGAATACAGTTAATATCTGCCAATATTTAAAATATTAAACTACCCAAAATGTTCTCTAATTTCTTGAAATCCAATTTATTTTTGCTGATTTATTAAATCAGAAATTTTAGGGATGACAAATTTAATTAATATAATATAGTATTGAAAGATATAAATTGAAATGGAATTATTAAAATAATCAAATAGAATTAGAATGAAGATTACTTTATAATATTTGGAAAAAGAACTTAGTTTTGCATTTAAGAATATTAAATCCAAATATTACTTGAGAATATTAACGATATAAACATAAATTATTTCTAATTTATTTCTATTTGTTATTCTCAAAATAAACTATAAAAACGATAAGAAGATGAATAGTTTCTGTTTTTAAAAAAAAATAATTGAAAAATATCAGAAAAAGGAAGGTTCCTTAATGATTGAGAGTGCGAATGCCGTGCTGTCTTATTTTAATATATTAAAAAGAAGATAATAATTATTTAAGCTCATATAAAGGAAGTTATTTTTTGAGAATATTTAATCAGACTAAAAGTTATAATTCATGACTTAAATAAGCCCACGATTTAATATATAAAATATAAGATTCAATAACATTTTATTAACAATTTAATTAAAAAAACTTGTAAACCAATTGTATATTTACAATAAGTATTAATTTTAAATATTTTATGCATTATTTAATTTATTAATTTAAGACAAACTAAGTGTTTTAATTTGATATAATCTTAAAATGAAATCTATCTTTATAAACTTAAATTTTATCATAATTTTCTTATTTTATAGCTACATTTATGAATATATTAAGCAAATTATTTCATTTATTGCGACTAAATATAATAAATTTATAATATTATGTTATTTTAATAATTATTACCCTTAAAATTTTAACATTTCTCTAAATGTATGCTTTATTTTTAATATCAAATAAAAATAATCTAATTGCAAAATCCACTTTTATTAGGAATAATATTTTATTTAATAATGATTGACTGTATTTATTCTAGTATTTTTTTTACTATAATTTATATATTAAAGTTACTATCGAAAAGTAATTTGAAATAAGCATGTCAAAATAAAAATGCTGTTAAAATTAGCATTAAGATAATCTATCTATTTACCTATAAAACACTAAGTTTTCTAACCAATTCAAAGGACCTGATTGCATCAAAAATAAAGAGTGAGGAAATTACTCGAGAAAAACTTTCAATTAAAATTAAACAAAAGACAATTATAGTATCAAGACCATATGTTAATAAACGATGAATGAAGAAGAATTGAGATGCAAATTAATAATACTAAAGATTTTATGAATAATTACAAAAGATAAAACAAAATATATTAAGCTCTCTACATTTAACGAATTTTAATTAAGTTATAATCTCTAAATTTGATATATGCTATTTCATCATAGAATTAAACAGTTATAGTATCATTTTATTCACAAAAAATTGTAAAGTGTTTCATAAATTACTTTTTAAGTCTGACAAAAGAATATTTATTTAATAGAAAAAAAACTAAAAAATTAAATTAAAAATGGCAATTTTAAAATTAAATTTTACTTCAATAGTAAAATGATTTAATTTAATTCAATTCTTTTGCATAGAATATATCAATTTTATATCCCATTGTTAGGAAAATTTTTTTTAATTTAAACCCTCAAATATTTAATTCCTGTTTACAATAATTGATTTTTGTATTTATAAATACAACTTATTTAAGAATTAAATAATTAACTCTAATTATTTCATATTTGATAATTCTTATTTTCCTTAGATATTTTATTGACTTAATTTTTTCCATTAATAGAAACAACTCTTGCAAATTCAAAGAGATTGAGTAATCTTTATAAATATAACATTATTATGATAACTAAAATGAAAATATTCATTCAAAAGAGTTAAGAAGATTTTTCATTCTGGAAGGTAACAACAAGTGCAGTGAAATAATTCTGAGTAATTACAGGTCTATAGTTTAACTTTTATTATTGTATTAAAACAATTTCTACAAATATTAATAAAAAAATCATAAAATAAATTGGGTTTTGAAGTTCCATTTTTAATCAAAATAAAATTTATCAATTTCTTAATCTGTAGTCTTTACATAACCATGCCATTTGGATGTAACAACTTTTCCATACTAAAATTATTATAAATTAATTAAAAAATATTTTTAAATAAAATATATAAAAGTACTAAAAAATTTTGATTTTTAAATAAAATATAGTGATATTAAATTTTTTGTTAGATTATTGTCAAAGCATAATTGGTTGGTCCAAAGTGTAATATTAGAAATATATAAATAATGGATTTTTCCACAATAAGCAAATTAAAATGGGTGTTGACGTCCGTGCCTCCCAGCACTGTCAGGGCCTCCCACCAACGTAAGGGCCTCCCGGTGCCGTTAAGGCCTCCCAAAGCGGCGGTGATGGCCGTGCCTCCCAGCAACGTCAGGGCCTCCCAGAAGCATCATGGCCTCCCAAAAGTTAATATCCTTTAGTAAATAATATTTTTTTATATAATTAAATTCAACATTAGTTTAGTTCAAATTTTACTAATTTTTAAATTCAAATTTCTTTACTAAAACAAACTTAAAATGAGACAAATATAATTATATTTTATTTATCAAAATTTAACATTTCAAATACTATTTTATCAATAAATAATTTCAATTTGTTAGAATGATCCAAATTTTTCTCAGGATTCTATTGGAAATAGGAATCTGAAATAATATCATAAGTATGATCAAAATTGAGAATAGTGATATCATTAATTATAAATTGTATTTACTTTATTATTGCTAAAATTAGTTTGATTATCACATTGTATTATTATTTCGACCCTTATGGATAGTGTTATTATTTAGCAGTTTTTTCCTTAGAAAAATCGTGTATTTTTACTATACCTATATTTTAAAACTTATTATTTATTCGCTTACATGGACACATTACACTTTGAAAATTTCTTGTTAATATCTTCAATTTTAATAAAGAAATTAAACATAAGATATTTTACTATTTTTGTAACTAGTAATTATAATTCTAAATTAAATATTGAATAAAATTTAATTTTATATTTCATTTGTTTAAATCGAAAAAAAATCGAAATTTAACTAATTACTAAATTAATTACTGTTATCTCTAAAAAAACTTTATTATTAAACTACTTTTAATGTAGATTTTTTATTATTTTTCATATCTTCTGTATGAATAATATTTATCATAGATAGATATAAGAATTTTATTAATTTATGATACTTATATTTAATATTTGCGTATTATTTCAGGAAGATGAAATATAGGTTTTTAGTTTGTACTATTTTAATAATGATTATCAAAGATTAAGATAATTAACCTTTGTGACAAGATATCATAATAAATTTAGATATATGTTAAATAATTGAAATTTTTTTGCGGTTACGGATCCAAGTGAAACAGTTAGTAGAAATTGATTGTTTACACAATTTAAAAATTAATTTATATTATAATTTAAACTATTGAAAAAAAGAAATTAATAATATTCTCTATCAAAGTACTTTAAATAGTTAAAAAGTTTTAGTAGGTTGTCCTAAAAATATTACAATTTTTAAATTTCAAATACATCTATCCAAATATATATTTGTTTTTGTTAATTCTTAAATAATTTGATTAAGCCATTTTAATAAAAAGTTAAATTATAATTTAATTAGATAAATATTTTTATATAGTAGTATATTATTTGGATGTATATTAATCAATATTTGAGGTTATTAATTATTTAAATATGTAAATATATTATTTAGAAGATTATATTCACGCGATATTGTTTTCCTACATATAATGAAAAATTTATTTAATCCACCTTTGAAACACCAGAATGTTAATCAAATTCCTAAGGGAAGAGTCTGAAATTATTTCAACATCAATTAATACATGCATAAAAATAGAAAAATTACTAGCAATACACCATTTTTATTTTTCTCTATTATTCGTTTGGTATTTGGGCACTCACCCAAATTTTATGGAAAAAAAAGTTTTTTTTTATGAAAATGTAAACTAATGATAAAAAAACAAGATTGAAATTCTAAATTTTCTATAAAATTATCATTTTTTATTGATAAAAAATGTGGGAGGCCCTGACTTGGCTGGGAGGCCCTGATGTGACTGGGAGGTCCTGACTTTTGCTGGGAGGCCATGAAGTCCTTTGGGAGGATCTGACGGTGGTGGGAGTGCCTGACGTTTGTGGGAGGCCCTGACGTTGCTGGGAGGCACGGCAGTCAACACCCATTAAAATCATCAAAGTTTTTTTCGACTATTACTAAAAATTAAGATTGAATAAGCTTCCCTTTAAAAAAATTACTGCTTAGTTTAGGGCTTGATAATCTATATTTTAATTATAAACTCATAAAATTTGACCAGCTTATGATAATATATAATTTTTGTAAATAAATCAATAAATGATTTAATTTCTAAGTATTTGCTTTTATTTCATTCAAATATATTATATAAAATCTAACTGTCTTTAAAAAAAACAAACATAATATATGCATTTTAATTATATATAAATAAAACAAAAGACTATTAGAAATCTTAACAATTAATTAAAAATATAAATTTTACTCTTTAAAACACTTTATAAATGAACATATTTTATCAAATTAGAAAAATTTAAATGCTTTGTTATTGATAAAATATAAAACAAATAGGTAAATTGAGATAAATTAAAATCAACTATAACATTTATTATTTATAACAGCCAAGTATTTGGTAAGCTTAGAATACTAATTTGATTTTATTTGATTTTAATATTAAAAGTGATCCTTTTTAGAAAAGTGAGAAGTTTTTCGTGAACGAATGGTACTTTAGTTCACGATTCGATCAGAACGGTACCCTGTAAATGAGTGACTAAAATGTGAACCAATCTAAAACAGAACACACATATTAGGGCGTGCAGATGAAAAAAAAGAACCAAAGTACCAATCGTTCACAAAAAGTCTTTGATTTTTTAAATCAGTACATGGGACAAAGAAAGTGGTACATTTAGTAATTAGGCAATTAATTAATTAGATAAAATTAATATTAGATTGAATAATTTAATAATTAAAACTGATGGAGTAAAACTACTTTCATAGAGCACCGTCCCGCAAGCTAATGAGATGAAACTTGTAGGCTGCCAGGTTGTTATTACATCGAATACCGCTCCGTTTGAGAAGATGGAGTTCGTTGATAGAGGAGCACTTTTCACAAGGACAATGTTGGTAAATTTGCGGCTAAGCGAGGTGAGCACCACTGGATCAAAGACATTCCCCTTCACGGCAATTCAACAGGCTAAATACTTCCGCAGGAGATTACAGGATAACGGAGTTATTACTGGGCGCAAAATGGAGGTTGGCATACGGAGGCATCAAGAATGCGGAAGACACGGCCTGTAGGACACTCGAGGACGAAGACCAAGGACCAGAATGAACGTGTATCTAATAAATATAATTAATTGCCTAATTACTAAATGTACCACTTTCCTTGTCCCATGTACTGAATTAAAAAATCAAAGACTTTTTCGTGAACGATTGGTACTTTGGTTCTTTTTTTTCTATCTGCACGCCCTAATATGTGTGTTCTGTTTTAGATTGGTTCACATTTTAGTTCACTCATTTACAGGGTACCGTTCTGATCGAATCGTGAACTAAAGTACCATTCGTTCACGAAAAACTTCTCACTTTTCTAAAAAGGATCACTTTTAATATTAAAATCAAATAAAATCAAATTAGTATTCTAAGCTTACCAAATACTTGGCTGTTATAAATAATAAATGTTATAGTTGATTTTAATTTATCTCAATTTACCTATTTGTTTTATATTTTATCAATAATAATATAAATATAAAATAGTTTAATTTTGAGTAAAGTATATACAAACCTTAATTTCTGCCATTGAGTATATTAAAGTTATCATAATATATCATTGATGAATTCCTCTAATTAATTTAAGTATTATGTTAAATTTTTCCCAAAGCAATTATTTATTAGCTATAAAATATTTTTAAAAAAATCTCTTAAGTTTTACTTATTAAGCAAAAGAAAAATTTAAATTAAAACTGCATTATAAAATTAAAATTTTTATTTTTTTATGTCTCTTAATTAGTAAATATTTTGATCTCATATTTACCCTCCCTACATTTAATAGTTAGCTTTAATAAATAACCACTTTTATCAGTGATTATTTCCAAGATATCTTCGTATTTAATAACTACAAATTTTATAATTTAATAGTATGTTTTTAATTTGTTAATGTATTTACTTATTTAATTATAACCATATAAGGAATCATGAATGTAATAATAATTAAAAGATATGAAAATATTGTTATCTACTCTAAATTATGAAAGCATGATGTACTAAATACCATGCTCAAATATAATACAAATATAAATAGCTTTTACTTAACTTTAAGAAAACTATGATGTATTATATTTTTTCTTTATAAAATTACATTTTTGGATTGGACTTTACTATATATAATAAGTATAGTATATCGAAAAATTAATCTGAAAAATATATTTTCAAACAAAAATCAACTTATAACTTCTAATAGGATAAAAATAACAGAGTTAAAAATTTAATATATTCTTATAAAAATTTTTAAAAGAATTATTGCTCAAAATTTTATTGATTTTTCATTGTGTTCGTATAAAGTTTTTATAAAATCATATTGCTAATTATTAAATGATATACTGGGAAAAATAAGCAATTTTATTAGAATCTTAATCATCAAATGAAGAATGCGGAATTAACATTAAAACATTATTTTTATTTAAAGATAATATATTCTCTCTAATTTATACATTTTTTAGTCATGTTATTTAACTTATTTATGAAAAATTTTGATAAATAGCATTAATACCTAAATTAATAATTCAATTGAATTTCAAGTTAATTTTAAGGATTCACATATATTTATTAAATTCCAAATTTCTTTTGAAATGTGATTTTATTAAAATAATAAATATTAACATTAAAATTTAAAATTAAAATTTAATTGAATTTGATAAATTTTTTGGTTTTATATTGATATGTTCTTTCACTCATTAAAAATTATATTTATTAAACTTTATTGATTAATTTAAATTATTATAAACTAAATTAAGCAAATATTAAATAAAACACATTTAAATATTAATTACAATTATCACGAAAGTACAAATAAATATTAATTAATTTAGATAGTTATTTTTAAAGCAATAAATATATTTATTTAATTCATAATTATACTGTTGACGAATAAATGTAATTGATTTAATTAATCTTTAAAATTGAAAAATATAATAAAATTTAATTTTACAGTTAATCCCAAAAGCACTTAGTTATTCAATAATAAATTCAATAAAATTAAAATACATATCTAATTAATTATTGTAAATGGTAATTTGTTATAAAAAATCATTAAAAATTAGTTATAAAATTATATAATATATTAGAAGTAGTAAACATAAAATATAGCTTAATATTATGTTACTTTTTTATTTAAAGATTTAAATAAAACTAATTATAACTTTGATTGCACTACTTTAACTTCACTCCTGTATTGATAAAGCAATTCTCCTGAGTAAATTTGAATTTTTATGCAAAAAACTTTGAAAGTGTCAAGGTTTAGAATTTGTCAACTATAAAATATTAAATTATCCTATTCAAATATCTTTTAAAATTTAATAATCTTTAGCGCATATGAATATCTTTAAATCTTAATCTAATTTTATTGTCATTAATAAGTTAATTTTAAATCACTTTGGTTTTTATAGAATAAATATATATATATATATATATATATATATATATATATATATAATATATATATATATATATAAAACCCCAATGCTGTTATTTACAAGATTTGGGTTACGTATTAAATTAATTAAGTGTGAATTATAATTATTATCGATTTGGTTGCTTTAGTAATTTATTAGAGGGTCCTGTAGTAGTAGTAGTAGTAGTAGTAGTAGTAGTAGTAGTAGTAGTAGTAGTAAAGGCTATTCTACTAAAGCAACCAAAATGACGAGATTCAGAATTTAATTATTATAAATCCTCAAACCCCTATAATATTATTTTAGAATCTCTAACAAACCCACGAATCCAACATATGAACCTATTGCTCCTCAATTCTAACGCCCCGCTCAGCCAGCAAGACGACCCATAGCTGCTGGAGGACCCCTCAGAGGATCTGGTGCTTGACCATCTTGAGTTTGACGATCCACTACTAACAAGGACATCTTTCAAACAGCGTTTGGGCATTCTCCTGAGCAACATTCAGAAGGCGAACAGAAGCCGGGGACCACTCTGACGTGTGGTTAGCAGTATTCTTGGCTTGCGCTCCACGCTCTCTTATTCGACATTAGTGGACGAGGCTTTGGATAGCGTTTGTAGTATTTAGAAGGAAGATGGCGGCCGCCATATTGGATGTTCTCATGATGATTCGACACACCACCAAACCATGGGTGACTTCTTGGATCCCACCACGGATGTCTCTGCACCTCTATTAAGGTAAGATTCGAGCCTTAGTTGTTCACACCATATGTAGGGAAGAAGCACAATGTAACCTATTACCTTAGATAACTGATCAGATGGCAAGTCCCAGCAATTATCTCAAGAACGCCTGCTGTCCAGATATCGTTGGCTCAGCCACCAAGTCAGTTGGGCATCCTGAATACTCATGAGTAGCCAAAGGCACTAAACTCTTATGCCAAAGCACGAAGCTCTAGTGCATTGCGCCTAGCGAAAACTATAGTACTCTAGTGCTAAAGTGTATCAAAATAAACTCTTCTAAATCAGGATTCTTGGCACCCTAGTCTATGACAGTCAAACTGGCCTGTTTGGGGGCAGCACTCTACATGCGTTGGCTTAAGGTCGCATACATTAGGGCACTCACTGCATGGAGCCGACTTATGAGGACTCTGAGGGTCGAGTGATTTTGAATATTCCAACTACCTGGCGTCATCAGCAAAAGTATTCCTCGGATAATCTTAGTATGGTAAACAGCTGCCTGTCCAGTTATTTGTAACTCGCTAGCTCGGGCTGTGCTCTCTCGATCGAGGTACGATAAAACTAATGTTGATTGCTGAAATGATTCGAATTCGCCTGCAACAAGCTCTCTGTAAAATTCAACAATTTGAAAAACCCCAATTAAAGTTCTCCGAAGCTAGACATTCTGAGTGCCTCCCACCAACTAAGACCCAATCAAGAATAATGAGACTGTAGACAACATCATGAACCGAGCTGCTGAAAGAGACAAGAGACCCCTGTCAATAAGCAAGGAAAGGCAGAGAAGAGATAGCGTCATGAAGAGATTTAAGAAGGACCTGGCCATGCTGATGCAGAGCTCCCCCCACCTCCCCCCTCAGTTCCTGCAGAGATTCAAGCCCGCCCTCACCAAGGACACCGTGGATTCGTTGATGAAGGAAGCATTGAAATTCAGACCTAAGGATGGAGAATGCGAAGAGATCAAGGACCTGGACCGGGAGAGGCAGGAGCAGCTCAAGACCTTGAGAGAGAGATTAGAAAATTTGTGAAGTGAATCATTGAGTATTAAGTTAAGAGTAATTGTTATTGATTTAATTTCAATCGTCTACAAAAAATTGTAAATAACAGCATTGGGGTTTTATATATAAACCCCAATACGTATGTACACAAAGAATTTGTAAGTTGATAAAAAGTTTTAATAATATCGATAAATAAGGAAATTTAAAAGGACAGAATTTAACTTAATTTGAGGGAGCCGATCTTGAGAATGCAAGTACGGTGAAGATGCGAAAAAATTCATGATTTTATTTTGAGGCCATACTTACCAGTCTTATAGAGTTTGACATGCTGATCAAGAATATATGGGGTTTGTACCCTGTTGACCGAATAGGGGCGAAGTTTTACCGTTCACACTATTTGTGAGGGAGGGCGGTTTTACCTCTACATTTTAATTAAGTTTGAATTTAATTAATTAATAATTACTACTTTAATAATTAAACTAATAATGGTAATCAAAAAGTGATAATTCTGCGATGGCTATCGCACTTTCTTTATTACCAACGCACCTCGCACCCACTCCACTAACTTCCCTGCGCTTTGTGTGCACTTTGAAGAGCACCTCGAGTTCTACATTTCCGTGTCTTTAAATTTATGTAAATGCATGTTTTTTATATTTTTTGCTCTCAAAATTGCACTATTTATTAATAAGGATGTTTGTTACACTAGAATAGCATTTAAATTAAGCTAGTGTAACAAAGGTTATTTTAGTGCACTTATATTAATTCACTTTAATTTCACTATAGCACTCTTTCAGGTGCTTATATACACTATTTTTATAGTGTGCAAATGCTCAATTTCATTTATATTGGTACTTATTTGCAAACATATTTGCTTACTTTACTTATTTATTTAGGCTAAAAGTTATGCGAAAAAATCAAGCAGACATTTTAATTAATACCCTAAAATAAATTTAATTTAAATAATTTAAATTCAAAACTTTTCAATAATTTCTTAGGAACTTTACAGACATACTAAAGTAATAAGGATTTATTTTCTTCTTTAAATAAATATAATAATAATTAAGAGAAAGGAAAAAAAGAAATAAAAGAATATGAAGACAAGAATATTATTAGGATTTAAATTTTTAAGTAAAATTAATAATTAAAATTAAGCTTAATAATAACTTTATTATTTAATAATTATTGATATTTGATCTAATCAAACAAGTTCATTTTGATTTGAAGATTTCTGGTAATTTTATTTATTTTTAATTATTTATTTCATTTCATTTCGTGCCAGGATCCTATATTTTAACTAAATATTTAGTTTAATCACTGATTTAATCATTTCCTGGATTTAATGTTTGTAGTAAGAGATCAAGGTAAGTTTTCATTTCGTAAAAATTATTTTCCATTTTCAGTTTTTCATATTTAACAAAGAAACATTAAGTTTACTGGCTGCGGTTTTAAGTTTATTAGACTATTCTAAGTCTCTCATTTTATCATTTAAATATAAATCTCTAGAGTCCCAGACTCTCACATTTTCTCATATTTAGGGGTAGGTTTGTTTAAAACAAAATTTTGTAATACACTTGATTTTCTCATATTTATAATTTCTGAATTCATTTTATTATCTATATTATAATTTGATTTAATTTAAGACTAAATTTATAATATTTTTGCACCATTAATAATTCCAATATTTAAATTGAAGAACCTAAGAAAATCAAAATAAATAAGCAAGAATAATTAAATAATTTAATTATAATTAAAACTTTTCAACTTTAAAATCAACTGATTTTTATATACTTATTATTATAACTTTGACTATTTTGGATTCTTATATTTACACTAACTTAACATTTTTAATACAAGTTTAGGGAATTTATAATAAAATCAAATTATATTTAAATTTAAATTGGGGATTAATTGGCATTAGTAAATGCAACTATTTATCTAATAATTAATTTAATTATTCAAATTTACTTAGCAAAAACATTAAAGCAAAATTTGGCTTATGATTAAAACTTAACTTAATTTAGTCTTTAAAATCTTAATTATTTATATTTTTGAAATTTTGCAAATTTATAAATTTAATTTTAAAGTAATGGCTTACATTATGATTTATATAAGTTATAGATTGAGTTTAATTTAGATTAATTAATTATTAATTATATACACCCTTATCTATATGTATATTCGGGCTTATAATTTATTTATATATTAATTTTATTTTATTGACTTTTAAGATTAATTTTGCAAGGAATTTCAAAGACAATTAATTTTGATATAATTAATAAAATTAACTAGGATGATTAAAAGAGAGAAAAGACATAGATTAATTAATTATATATTAAGGTATTTATATTATTTTCATTATTTTTATCATTTTTAAGTGTGTTGCGCTAGATTTCTAAGCCAATTTCTAAGCAGTTAATTAATTTATCCTGAGAAAAATATAGTAAATTTGGCCTTAATTTACAAGGATAATTAAATTAATTAACATGCCCAGCTTAGTGAGCCCAGCATATCAAGGCGCGAACACGAGGATTTATGGATCAATCCTATAACCATTAATTATATATATTTTAATAACAAAGTTTAAATCAAACAAATTTTAATAGCTTTATAGCTAAAGTTAGGGCAAGTTTAAAAATATTCCAGGTGATTAATGTTCAATAAAAACTTTTTTATGCTTTTTAATTTGAAATTTGAAATTGCTGAAAAAAAGAATTAAAAACTTTTGATTTGAATAGTTCAATGCTATTAGAATAGCTCACATTTTTAGATTTAGTTTTTGTATTTAAATTAGATTAAATTACTATTAATCTACAAAAGAACCCTTGAACTCTCAAGGCTTAGGAGTGCAAAGATAGTCTTGATGATTAAATTTTAATCAAATTTATTTCCAGTTTAGTTTGTTTAAATTAATCCAATTAATTTTCATTTTCTTTTATTTTTTATTTATTATTATAAATTATTTTAGTTTGTTATTATTAATAACTGTGTAATGAAATCTGAATATTTAAAATTATAGTAATTTGAAAGTTTGAAGAAATATAATAAATATTAATTGAGAAATTATAAATTATAATATTAAATTAAAAATTAAGTTAAAAAGTTCTTTGAACTTTAGTTTTATATTCTTGTTAGTTATTATTCTTAAATTATTATAAACCCTTACTTTGCTTATAAGGACCCTAGCTATTTTTATTTATTATAACTAAGTTAATAATGTTTTAATTTAATTTAGTCACTATTTTTATCCTTTGATTAATTTTATCTATATCTTACAAATTAACTTAAATCTAAATTTATTTATTAAGCCTAATTTTATTGCTAAATTTATTAATTATTTTCTTAATTAAATGCTATTATAAATATAAAATCACTCTCTCAATTTTTCTATATTCTTGCAAGAAATGAGAAATACTTATAAAGTAATTTATTCAGAACTATAGAATTACAAAGCTATATTTAGCAAAAGTCAATTAAATGCATTAAATGAATAAATTTAATTTAAAGAAATTAGTTGTTTCAAGTTTTTGGTAAATTTTAATTTAACCTTAGTATTAAAATTGAATAAATTTAAGTAATTTCCTTAGCTATTTATGCTTTATTTCTAAACCCTTATTACTCTATTTTTGCAGTCTTAATATTAATTCATAAGTCTTTCAAAGATATAGAATCCAGGGCAGCTGTAAGTACATGATAAAAGCAGCGTCTAACTAAATTTTAATTAATTCTGCTTATATTCATTCCTAATTCTTTCATAAAAGCTGCCCAATAACCTCTATAATAAATGTCAGTTTTATAATAAGTTTTACTTTGATTAAGCCCTAGTATTTAAAGGATTTAAGTCTCTATTCTTAATCCACGAATACATTAATTCAACAGGTGCAATTCTATAGTGATAAGGCCCTAAAAACATTATTGGCAAAGCCAAATCATGGTATTTATTCATAATACTTTGTGATCTGTGGTAAGGAGCATTATCTAGTAGAATTATAGTATTTTTTCTCCAACTAGTGTCAACTGAATCCAATGCATTCACTAGTTTACACAAGAAGTACATAAATGAGTGCTAGTTAGTTCTTCCATTATTAACTGTATAGTATAGCTCTCATGTGCTTGCAACTCCAATAATTAAATTCATTTATTTAAGTCTCTATGAATTTGTAACTCTATTTTTTACATAAGGGGCAGTCCAACCTCTGTGTCTTTAATCAGTTTAATTAAGAGTCGATTCATCAATATTAATAATTCTTCTACCCTTACTTAAGTGTTCAACGAATTACTGGGCTGCATACTATCTTTATAACTTACTACTGTTCTATTATGCAAAGTTGAAATCTACTTAATTTATTTATAAGTCATCATTAATTCATTTTTCAAAAATCTTCTAATCATTTACTTACTACACCTTAACTATATATTTTATGTAAACTTTGCTATATATCAGAAAGCTGCACTGGTTAAGTGTTAAACATTAACATATTAACAATATGAGTGCGTGCTCTGCTATGCAGCTTCTTATACTTGCCTCTATTAATTAATTTTAGATTCCAGAATTAAGTTCTTTACTCGGCTTTTTAAGTACCTTCTAAATTTATAGTATGAAATACCAAGTCTATCCATTATTTAGAAGTAAGTTAACTTTTCTGTAACTCTTAATCTAAGAGATTCCTCTGCTAGTTTAAGTTCCTTATCTTACAATTATTTCTCCTTTCTTAATTACTTTTGAATTCTACGAGGATCTATTGCATCCAATTGTGTGCGCTAACCAAAAATTGGAATTTAATCTTTTACTTTATGATTATCAATAACTTTGGCTTCAAGAGCTTTAAAATCAAAATCTTAACCACAATCCATAATACTCTAGGTTCTAAATCTGATTACTTATACTCAGTATAAAGCTTTAACACTAGTTAACCAAGAGTCTTAATTTAATTATCATTAAGCAATGATTCTTTAGCTTCTTTTTTAGTACTTTCTCTATATTTTTCTTTAGGATCTATGATAAATCCATCGATTTCAAACTCTGAAATTTCATCACGTATTTCATTGAATAATGAAATCATATCCTTTTCACTTACTTCTTCTATTGTCACATCTGCAAGAGTTATGTTCCTCTAGTAAAGCATATTAGTAGTTAAGTATTCTGCTAATCTTTAGAATCTTCAGAACCACTAGAAGAGCTCTGCTCTTCACTAGAACTATTACCATCATAATCTTTATCTTCTAACTTAAAGAATTCTGACAGTCTAGACTGTCGTTTTTTAGAATATGATTCCCTGAATGGATTCTTAAATTTATTTATAATGAATTCCGTTTGTGCTGGTAGGAATTCCGCTTGCGGAAATTGGATCGTGTTGGTACGATTTCATTATTATGAAAAGCACTCTCTGATTTTAGTAACGGTAGTGTCTTCCTGAATCAAAATTTAGCTATATAAAATGGTGTAAGGCACCTAATTTTATATTTTAATGAACAATAATAACTTACTGGTATCAATGTTTCAGAACTAGCCCAGAAGTGCAAAAGTAAGAAAGAGCTATACAACTTTCTTGCCCAAGACTCCCACGCTTTCTAACCCAAAGCGGACTCCACCAACATTTATTTCCTAAAGTAAATCATAAGAGCGGAGAAAGATGTAACGATCAACTTACCCCTATAACTGTTTTATAATATGTAAGGAGAGATGGAGTAAAAGTGTCAGCAGTGCCTCAAATCGATGGACTTACAGTATAAGACTTTCTCGATTAGGCAAGAGGATCTTAAAGACTGCTGCAATACTTGCCAGAAAAACGAGATTGGGTCCACCTTGACAGATAATGGATCTGTGACTTGCTCTTCACCCTAGACACCGACGGTGTCTCCTAGATGATTCATGATGCAATGTTCTTACGAAAAGAAAAGCTAGAGTAAAACAGAGATCTCGTTATAGAAATGAAACCCGAGTTCGTGGACGCTCTCAGCAGATGCCTTAACTTTAGCAGTAAGTTTACTCTCTCTTAATTACTTGTGTAGCTGAGAGAGGTAAGGCTGTGAATCTCGTTAAGGATTCATCTAAAAGAAAAAGAACCCGTGAATAGTTAAAGGAGGTAAAGGATTATGAAGATGCTTTGAAATAAGATAAGCAAGAAATAACATGATAATATGGAAAGTGAGTTGCTTGACTTACGCAAGATGAAAGAGCAGTTTATGCAAGATGGTAACCTGCAGAATATGCAAAATCAGTCTCCAAACGTGAGACAATGAGTGTTGCTGCTTCTATTCCTCCACGATTCTCTATATGCTATTAATAGCAAAGACTTGAATATGGTGAATTTCTTTAAAAAATTAAGATAAATCTCATATTCTTAATCTTGGTTTTCTCTCTGGATTTTTGTGGTTTATGTCGCTTTTAAAGTGCTTTCTCTCAATAGAGGCTGCCTTCAACCAACTTTTCATTGTCTCTTCACTCTCTGGCAGCTCTATATAAGAGCAAGTGAATGATTTATCTCTAGCACTGCGACGAGTATTAAGTTCTCAAGTCTTATTTTATTCTTTGATAAATTCAAGCTTTTGTTAATTTTTCATTTCTCTCTAATATTACTTTTCTTGCTACCTTTACTTTTTGATCTCTCTGCTTTGAGCCTTAGTAATTTCATGGTACTACCGCTTTAAGTTATTCTGCACCAACTACTATACCTGGTTGAATGGTTTATCTTGTAGCACTGGATTTTAACTCATCTTCTCTTCAATAAGCTCTATGAGAGAAGGTTAATAAAAACCCAACTTACTTTATTCAACTTATTCTTCATTTTATTAAGGCTCTTTTTCTTCCTCAAGATTTTCTTGCTTCACTTCTTCAGCTGGGTTGGTTGCTTCACTGTAAGCTTTCTCAGTTAGAGCAAAGAGATGTTAAACGATTTCTTTCACAACTATATTTTGCTCCTAATCGTTTGCAAGTTCTGCAGTAATTGGTTGTTGAGGGACCTAGTTTTATTGAAGGAAATTTTCCATAGCTTCTAATCGATTTTATAAAATTGATTATACTTAATTGTGCTTGCGATCAAGAATAAGTTCGATTTCTCTCTGTTCATATATTATTAGCTGCTCTTCACTATCTTTAGAAGCGTATCTATATAACACTCGTTACCACCTGCCTTTAGTGTTAAGTCTACCAATTCTACCAATAATTTATTCTTCAGATCGTTTTGAAAAAACATCAGCAATAATTAAATATGTACCTCCATTTTAATCGATTTCATCATTTGTTTGAATATCTGTTCCTCTTCCCTGTGATTCGTTAAGCAAATAAACGCCATTGTTTTTGCTTGCATTCTTCAATAAATATCTGCCTTCAATCGCAGATTCAATTGCAGCTGCTTAGGAGTGGCTGAAACTTTTGAAATCAAAAGTTCGAATTCTAAAAACTTTTTCAATAGCGCTATAATTTGTTGAAGCAACGATCAAAACTGGTGAAACAGCTACTTAATCCTTTATGATTTCTTTAATTTTCTGTAAGTATTCTCCTTAATTTGAACTTATCAACAAGACAGGCAACTAAGTTATCTTATCTCTTTAGAGTTTATCGAGTGTAGGGAACACCACAGGTGAGCTATGAAAAGCTAAATTAAGACAATTTTCTTCACTTTGAGAAAGATTGCTTCCTGAAAATCCAATAATACTTTTTGCTTGCTTGTAAAAATTTAGCTAATTAATAATGTTTTCACTAGAACC
>ARYC01008456.1:0-20143 GCA_000711775.1 Oxytricha trifallax
TTTCACCTCTCAGAGTAGTAATAATAGATTTCAATAGATCTTAGAGAGTTGAAGCCTCAGGACTTGGCAACGTCTATGGTACTCCTGGATACTTTCCGGAAAGAGAGGACTGGAGAGATGGTGATATTAAATGGGATATATGGGCTCTAGCAGCAATAATTTTTGAAAGCGATATGACAAGAAATGTTTACTATAGCTGCAAAAGAGAGAAAGATTCAAAGCAGAGAATACAGCAATATCTAGACTAGAATAAGATAAAAGGTAAAATGAAAGATATGGCTGAATAGATAATTATTAAACCTAATCACAGAGCTGACTATACAATAGACTAAATTGTAAGTTGGATAGGAGAAATAAAGTTTAGAAAGCTGCCTCATGATGCCAAACTACTGTTTGAGTGAATAATAAAAATATAACACTTGCATAACACACAAATTTAAATAACTTTATAACCCTAAACCCCTAAATAAACCCTATTAAAACCCTAATAAAGCATGCGTTAATAGTCTACTTTCATCAATCAAAAACTCAATCAAACAACTTCAGGGGTTTTGGGGTTTTGAATGTGCGATTAAGTATTCTAAAGTCTGTGATAAGGATCTTTCTAAGAAATTTAGCGATTGTCGTCTTTCCCGTATTAGGGTATCCAAACAGCCAGACAACATTTACTTTATCTGGGAATTTTTAAAGATGATTCTGTATAGTTTAACAACAGCATCTAAGTACATCATATCATCAAAAAATTAGCATTTTAGTTGGTTATATTTGGAAACTTGGTTTCAGATCGTTGAAGGAAAGTAGTAAGTGATTAGAATTTGGTTTACTTTGGAGCTAGCTTAGAAATCTTTGATTCGAAACTTTAGTATGTCATAAGAGTCTTGTGATTTTGAACAATTTATTTACAAACAGCATCATTGTCCTGGTACGTCTCATACATGTCATCATCACTCTTTTTTAGCTAGGTTCTATAAGCTGCTTGAAGGTACCTGTGATTTTTTTGGGGGATTATGTTGAGATTCTGCCAGATAAGGTTTTGCTTCCTAAATCTAGACTGGACTTTTGCGAAGGATAGGAAAGCTTAGAAATGTTCAAAGTCCCTACATTAAAGAACAAGGTTATCATGGTGACCATAAATCTTTCTGGTCTTAACTTTTCCGACGACTGAATAGGATAACTTTAAAGCTTTCAACACCTTGTAGCCTAGGTAATCAGACTTGCTGAAGTAGTTTTTGCATAGTCCAAGCACATCTGGTTTTATGTTTATAATAAGGAACTACCTTAGGAAATCATCAAGAGCATTGAATTATTAGAGCATGGCTAAATCTCGTAGTCTTCCCGAAAATTGCTTAAAACAAAAACTGGTGTTGATCTGCTTCTCGTCATCCGTCTCAATCTACGGTGAAAAAATATGACGCTTGCTCGGGTTTTCACCCATCTTCTGATTTAGTTTTCCATTATTATTATTGCAAGTGATACCTGACTATCTTTGATCACTAGAGCATATATCATATAAATGTCTTACCACTCATTTCAATATTTCATTTTTTTTTTATAAAAATAAATTATCAATGATTATGACACTTTAATGTATTGTGTACAATAAATAAAATAAAAAACTCATTTCTACAAATTATGCATTGTACAATCTGTACTATTTTTAAAGTAGGCCTTAATATTTTAAAACCTTAAAAAACATTAAACAGTGCAATATACAATCTGTAATTAAGTCATAATTATTTTAATATTAAAATTTGTAATTAAAAGTGTTCTAAATAAATTTGTAATTAAGATATATGAATTAACTTGCAGTTAATATTTGTAATAAAGAGTAATATTATTTCGTATTTCTTTAATTTCCTATTAAGTATGTATTTAATCAATAATAAATGAAACTTAAGTCATCATGTTTAATCAATACCAAGCTTCTAAGGTCAAATATTGCCCCTTTTAAATCCCATTAAATACTAAGAAAATAATAATTTGTTTCTGAAAGTATGATTCTCATGGGTTTCATACCTAAAATGTCCCAATTAAATACTACGGAGGATTCGGTGATATAATTTAAAAGATTAGAAGGTTTGTCGTCTTTAAATCTGTACTTTTTTATCCCAAATAAATCATTATTTGTAGTAAAGTTCCAACAAGATTCATTGTTTATCTTTAGAATGGGTTAAAATCTATTGTAGTACCCAATATTATATGCTTTTAGTTAGGAATGAATTTTTCCTTATAGCCATTGATTCTTAAATCCTAATTCATAATGATTACTACAAAATTATAAATGTTTTAACTATCTAAGCTAATTAAAACAACAAAACCCCTTAATCAGGTTTATAAATGCTTTAATAAGTAGGGAATTTTTTAGGGGTTAGAGTAATTAATAGGTTTTAATGAAAAATTAATAGTAAATGTATTTAATTTAATCACTAATGCACTTTTTGATCATGTGGTAGAGGTCTGAAGTTTGTTTTACTTAACCACTATTCTAAATTCTATGTATTCAATTGATATGTTTGATCGTGGGTTTGGTTTGATTATTAATTACTCTGCCATCTATTTCATAGAGTAAGATACCTCTTGTTTTATTTGTAATCGTTTCGCATCCTTTACACCTTGTTTAGTAGTAATCGTTGGAGGTATATCTCATTCTATTATTATTAAAATTGCCATTCCCAACAAATCCCATTGAAAGTCTCCGACTTTCCAGTCTTCACTTTTTGGATAATAGCCTGCAGATCCCATAACACTATCAAGCCTTGACACTTCTACCCTTAATGCTCTGTTGTAGTCAATAATTGTCTCTCTTGCAGGTGATAATTTATCATAATATTCTCAGTTTTCATATCTCTATGAACAAAGCCTAACTTATGTAGCTCTTTAATACCTTGTATGGTCTGAGTGCTATTTATTCAGGTTACTTATAATTCTTTTGATCTGTTATCAAATCTCTTAGTGTCATTTTCATAGAATGGGAGTCTGAATGCAACGTGATCCTTTGCAAGACGAACAGCATCTAGCTTGATTATATTACTACACTCTTTAAACTTAGCTTGAGTGAGTACTTGATACTCGTTAGTAAACTCCATCTAATATATATCTTCATTTAAGAAATAGTTGAATAGATAATCTTATAAAGCACAATGATGATCATTGATAACTTTCTTATCAAAGGAATCCTCTAGAATTAGATAACTTCAAAGAAAGTGTCTAGGTCAATTTAAGCAAGAACGAGAATTTTCTTGTATTAAATTTTGATCATGATTTTTGTTATTTCAGAGGTAAGTTGGTTAGTGACTTCCTTAAGTACTCTAATTCTCTAGCTTATTCTGGCACGCCATTATAAATTGTTCCCTTGCTTTACTTTTGTTGAGAAGATTCAGCTCAACTTCATGTTTTTCAATTTCTAAATCTTTCTTGCGAGATTTTAAAAGATGCTTCCTTAAATCTCTTGGACGAGAATACTGCTTATGATTCTTGAAGCAATCATACTCTCCATCAATTTTATCATGCTTTAAGTATACTGCTTGGCTTCTCTGAGCTCATTCTTATGTGTATAGCACCTTGATTTTTGAGCGAAATCTTTCTCACACTGCTAACAAAAGTATACTTCTTCTTCTTCTTCTTCTTCTTCTTCTTCTTCTTCTTCTTCTTCTTCTTCTTCTTCTTCTTCAGTTTTTATAAAGAATTTTATTAAGACTTTTCTCTTCCTCACTGTCTTCCACACACTTGTATTATTAATTTCTATTTTAATATCAGAGACCTCGAGTAATTGCTCTGGTAGTTCTTTAGTTCATCTCACAGCTATCACATTTTTATTGCTAATAAAGGTAAGTCTCATTTAGTTAGATGGAAGTGCTTAATTTTTATAAAATGTTACCACTCATATTTAAATTTGAATTTAATTTTTAAATCTGCCTCTATAACTGAGAGCTTTATGAGAGCTTTGCAAGCCTAATAGTTACAAGGGAAGATCCAGCTATAAACCTAACTGAAGAAGAAACCATTTAACTTTATATTATAAGTTCATTATAGTAAGTACCAATTTAAAAGGTGCTCCTATTTAAGTATGTACTGCTTTAGTAGATATTTTTTGATTTTGAGATCAAATTTATGGTGCTCCCAATTAAGTACAATCATTAATTAAAGCCCTATTTAAGTACTAGCGATTTAGGAGTTGCTCCTAATTAAGTACTTACCAGTTTTAATTAAAAAATTTGGAACTATAACAGTAGAAATTTATATCAATCTCTCAAGTTTGAAACCAGTTCTTAAAAAATTATCCATATCCTTCTTAGAGGTTGACCTCCTATATGATGCCCATATTTAATAGTAAATTCTACAGAGGTATATAATTGAAATCAATAAACTTAAATTTGAATATCATTTCTTAGATCTGTAAGCAAGATGGAGTCAATGAATGATGCAATGAAAAGAGTGCAAGCACAAGAATTGATTCAAAAATTTAGAAGCAAGGAGGATTCGCACCGCTACCTGGTGCAGCAAGGTAAAGAACTCAAGTGACTAATCTTTATTATGTAATTGGTTTGTTCCTACCAACGATGGAAGTTACTAAAATTTCATTATTAAGAGAGATTCTTTGCGAAGAGAAGAAAGGATTGAAAACTTAAGTTGTAAAGTTTGCAGAGATTCCAAATTATATGATTATGCTATGAATGACCCATAGATTTCTCTTTGTACCTCCCTACTAAGAAGCAGTTGTAAATAAGCTGCATTAAAAAAAACTATTTCTATAACATACTTGCAACAATTAAAGATGATTAATTGAAAGAAATCATTCAAGAATCTCATAAGAAAATGTACAGCATCTCTTCAGAAGATAAGGACAAACAAGGGATCAAGATAAGTGATAGCTGGATATCAGAGCAGCAGAAGCACCCATATATTTCAAGTAAGATTTTAAGTTTTACTCTATAGAAAAATTGGCATTGGCATCTTCTTGATGAAGGAATAGAGCAAGCTTCACAGAGAACGAAAGTCGCAGACAAAGTATGAAGTTAACAAGAGACTTTATTCAAATATTTAGCCTCCAGAGTCAATGAACATAGATTCTGGAGCTACCAGCAAGAGAAGAAACAAGAAGAAAAAGAATGAGAAGCCAGCTCATTCTAAAGAATTTTAAATGTGACTTATATATTCATTAACTTAACTACAAAATTTATTTATACTCATTCACTCTACCTTCCTTATCACACTTTTAAGCTAATTAATTATGTACTCTCTCGCTAAAATTTTATTAAGGTCTACTGTATCAATATGTATGTCATGAATCAAGTGGTATAGCAACAGTTTCTTGTAATAACCTTTTAGTATACCACAGTAAAACTCAATTCCATTAAACTATGGGATGTAAGGAACGTTGAACACTGGCGTTATTCTAAGTTGTCCATAACTCTTCCTTGTTCGTTTGCCTTATAAACAGAAAGTTTATCGACATACAGTAAAATTTCATATTCAGGGTACTTCTCTCAGCTGCTCTAAAAATTTAATATACTGCTCTGTCTTAAAAGAGCAAGGATAAATAACATAATTTTCTAAACCAGCATCCTTGCTAATACCTCTAAGAATTGCCATTTTTTGTACCTTAACTTTCTATTTATATACCTCTATATTACTAAGTCACCTATACCAAGACTTCTAGATGAAAGTTTTCAAGGTAAATACAACTTCATTAGCATGTATAAACATAATATTATTCTCTCTGCATTTAATCAAAAATATAATTTAATTTTGTTGTTATAAAATGGCAAGTGAAATCAATCACTTTCTTGATACGATTCACACCTTTGTAAGTTATGCCATTTCGTTTATAAATGTTAGCTACAGATTATGCAGTGATCTTCAACTCAGGGAACTGGCGATGAAACATAGTAGATCGATGGTCGAGAGAGAAGCGAGCCCAATACATCAAAGTTTTTCAATGATAAGATAGTCAAATGCTTTAAAAAAACTTTTAACTCCTTTTGGGCAAAATATTCAGGTATTATTAATTTAATTACACAGCTTTTAAGCAGTAAAAGCGATTATTTGATGGACTTAACTTTAAGAGAAGAGCAATAGACTTATAGTTCTGTACTGGTTAGAATTATTACCAGTATATATCACATGCATAGCGCAGTTTAAACACTAAATCTATATATACTTCATCATAAATAAAACTCAAAAACTTGGAATTTTTGTCTTGCATTTTATAAATAACCTCATCTCCTTAAAATCCCTACTAATCAAAGCACTTATAAACATCATTAAGGGGTTTTGGATTTTGAATAGTAACATGATTCTTTAAAATTTATAATTTCTCTAGAATCGTATAGATCTTCGAATATTTTTATTGGATGCTCATACTTGAAGGATTTTAATGTCTTGTTTTCTATATATATATCTTTATCTAATTTCATTGTTGTAAGGCATTGATCACCACTATGAAAGAGTATAATAAAATACATAAAAAGTAGGTAAATTAAAATATATTAAAAATCAGATAATTTCTTTGATACTTAAACTGTCATGCTATTATCATTCTTTAATATAAGATATAAATTAATAGTTTTATAAATATGAATCTCTTAAAACCCCGTTAATCAATTAGATTGAAGATTGGGGATTAAGATAAATAAAATTAAAATATATCCATTGTTGGCTGAAATTAAATATTATTAGGTAAAAAACAAATTTACACACCCTGATTGGTTTATTATATAGAGACAATTATTCAAGCCATTAGTTTTAATAATTAGCCGAAATTTAATTAAACTAAGCCAAGAATAAATATATTTTAATTTTATTAATCTCAATACCCAATCTTCATTCTTAATTGACTAAAGGGTTGTTAGTAGTCATTAATTTTTCTTAAAAATATCAATAATATATTGTTATAAGGCATTTATACACAGTTTATTCTAAAGTCTTATGAAAATTTGTTTATATAAATGATATATAATTCAATATTTTAACTAAAAAAAATGAGTTCCCATATTATCCATTTTATTCTTAAAGTAATATGAATTCTTTGATTATTCTGCAAATTAATTTTTTCGTTTTATTTATTTGTAAATGCAAGTTTCAAACGAAGAGGCCTCTTGCATGAGCGAGTTAATTCTTCAAATTATCGTTGTCTCGGCTAACTTTCTGAGTAGAGCACTGTAATTTTTGCATTTTTCTAATAGTTCTCCCTATAAGTGCTCATAATATCTCAATTGCAATTTTCAGCGGGTTCTGCATCAGAGTGGGCACATCAAAATAAAACGCACTTTTCTTCAATAAAGAATTCCACTTGGCAACTCTCATATTGTTATCATCACTCTCCACAGTGAATGGCTTAGCTTCAGTGTACCTTTAGTCACGGTTTAGTCATCTCTATTCATTTGTCTACATTGGTTTAGTTCTGCCTTGATCTCATTTCGTTCAAGATTTTCTCGAATGCTTAGGCGAATTAAGCCTAAAAAAATTAAGTCTTAGTGTGAGGTTACAATTGTTCTTCCATTTAATCATGAGTGATCATGATTTCATTTCTTCCTTTTTATATAAAAAGTATTAAATTTAAATTAGAATATTATTATTATTATTTAATGCTTTACAGAAATTAATACTGGGGATTAAACCAACCAGGGAATATGTAATTATTTATGCTCTTTCTTCCCTTTCTCGCTACCATTAGTGTCCTGTATTGGAGACCGTAAATTAGAATATAACAAAAACAAAACAGTTAAATTATCAATAAATTTTTCTTATTTTTGAATATATTGTAATTTACCTTTTTTATATATTTTATTAATATTATGGAACTCAATGATATTCTCTCACGACTATAGAAAAAATAATTTTCTAGATCTTTGTAGTTAAATACCAAGAAGTAGTGAGGTTCTTGATGTGAAACAATAGTATTATCGTCAGTATCATCAAAATAGGCTTCGATTAAGGGAACACCTTAAGTTTCAGCCTATGTACGAGTAATTAAGACTATCCCTTAAAATTCATTATGTTGAACTATTTTATGGCATTAGAATTTTTCAGCTTCATAAAACAATAAATGCTTTGATTTATAGTTCATAGATAACATTTTTATATACCAATTATTTTTTTACGTGGTTTATTTTTTAATAAAATCTACTACAAAGACTGAATCTTTTGCAACTATTATGACTGTTCTAAAGGGCAAAATGTAGATTTCGTCAATTTTCAATTTTTCTAATCCATTAGTAAAACCCGTTAGTCAATTAAGAATAAAGATTGGGGATATAGATTAATTACATTAAAATTTTTTAATAATTATTGGCTGAAATTAAATATAATTAGTCTCAAATCAAATTTACACACACTGATTGGATTATTTTTAGGGACAATTAATCGATAAATAGTTCTAATAATTATCGCAAAAATAAAAATTTTACGCTAATAATATTTAATTTTAAATCTGTTTGTTCTTAACTCCTAACTCGCTTCTTAATTGATCTATGGGGTTTTATAAGGGTAAAACTCATCGATCTCTCCAAAATAATCAGATTATCTAATAAAACCTTTTTCAAAGAATATATAAATACTACACACATTTAAAATCTTCCCATGTTCTTTATAAGTTTCATCTTTTAATTTTACTAATCTGAACTTTACTGTAGCAGTGTTTTCTTAATCATAGTAGAATTATAGCAAATTATTATACTTTATAAAATAGCAGAAGTCGTTGCATATTATTGCTAAACAGCCATTATAGGGTATTTGAATCAAGAAATTAGAATTTAGGTGTGAAATTGGCAAATCGTAAGATAAGACTAGTCTCATTTCATTCAATGTGTATATCTTTAACAAGTAATGACTTTCAAAAGGTAACCTACTATTTAGTTATATATTAAGTTATCTAGTTTTTGTAAGATTATTTTCAGTTATATTTTCATATACTTTACCTTCATAATTAAAGAAAAGATCTAAGCTTTATTAAATTTTTTCACTGTCAGATAAATTGTTTTATTTTTCAAAATCCTTAGGCTCTATTGTAAAAATATAATCGCCTTCTATATACCATGATCAATCTGATAAAACTCTGATTTTGCTTTCAATTTTCTCATTAAAAGGAACAACATCAGTGAAAAAATTATCTGCTTTATGAAAATCTTCGAAGAATAGCTTCATTTCTTTAAGTTTTTCAATTTTTTCAATTGCTTATTTTTCCTTGTCATTAGCTCTTGGCATATTAAGAGGAGGAGGAAGTCGCCTTGAGACCTACAAGGAATCTTTATCATCCATTTTATCAAGAGAAGGACTTTATTCTTAAACAATTTATTTTTATTAAATGGGATGGGAAGGAGAGGATGAAGGGCCGTTAATGTCTAATTATGGTTCTACGTCTGATTGAGATCTAAGATTTTAATCTATATTTTAGATTGCTGGTTGACTTAAGTGATTATCTAAGACTGTATCTGGGATGGGAAGAGTCGTATTAACTGAACTAGGGAGGATTTAGTTTTGTTGGCTTATAGCTTTTAAGCTTGACATAGAATAACGATAATACTTTGGTATTAATCTAGTTGGAAATTCGAAAAATTAATTATATAAATTATTTATTTTATTTCCAATTAAAAATCCTTAATTTGTTACTATAGTAGGTAAAATAAAGATAAATGAAAAATGATCATTGACTTATCATGACGTCAATCATTTAAAAATATTTATTGGGGGTTTTGGTGTTTAAGTTTTTTTTTGGAGAGTGTATTTTGGTATAGTACTATTATTTTTCATTGTGACATTGTCCTATTTATTTAATTTATTAATATATAAATCTAAAAACAAATTTTATAATAAACAATTAATCTAAAGTTTTGGATATGTTTATATTTTTAAACGTTCACTAAAAAATAAACTAAAACGAAAATAATATGGTAATGTTTATTTTTTAATTGCTAGATCTTTAATAATCTATTAGTGATTTGAGTACCACTGACCAGCAGATACTTATGATAAGTACTTATTGTTTAATGGTTTAAATTTTATCAGTTTATATAAATTTGGTCAAACTTCTTAATATTAAAATAATTATTATAATAATTTGAAAATAAACAGTAAACAGTTAAACATTAGGCTCTAATTATGTTTTTCGTTTAGTCATTTGAACTTTAATCCTCTCTATTACATGGCTCTTATTTATTATGATTATATTAGTTTTGATTAATTTATATAATTTACCCAATTTTATTTTTTTAGCATTAATTAAACCTAACTCAAGATCAGACATATCAATAGAGTAGATAGAGTTTTGGTTAAGTAAGATAAACTTTAGACCTCTACCACATGATCCAAAAGTGCATTATGAGTGATTAAATTAAATAAATTTACTATATATTTCACATTAAAACCTATTAATAACCCCAACCCCTAACAAATTCCCTAAAAATCAAAGCACTTATAAACCTCATTAAGGAATTTTGGGTTTTGGGGTTTTGATTGTAAGATATGTATGAGCTTTGATTGAAATCTTGCATTTGAAACAAATTAATTAATAACTTTAATTTAGTTTAATTATCAGAGGCATTTAAACTTTCCTTTTTCAGACAAATTCTGTTCTATTCAATTGTAACTATTAAATTTATATAAGAAATGATTATCATTTATATGTTAGAACTGATTGTCAAAAATAATAAAATCTGGATTGGGTTAAGCGATTATGATTAAATTTATATTTTGAGATAGATTTGATTAAGTATGCTTCCATTATATATTTCGATTGTCTCTATACTCCCCTACTCAGTCATTTTATACAACATATTTCGAAGAATTTTTCTAAAAGTTTATCAGAATGGGACCATACCCTTCATCCATAATTAAGTGGTTACTTTTGACATTTATAATTAAAAAATTTAAGCAAAATATTATATTTAAATCTATAGAATAAATATGATTAAGTTTAAATGTCTCAATGTGTTTGTTTTTTGTATAAGAAAAATAAACTGAAATTATCGATAAAGTAATATATTCAATGATTATTTAAAGTATTGATGAAAATCTTATATAGTTTCAAATAAGTCCATGCAAATATTTATCCCATCCTTGTAGATAAAATTAAGAAACCATCTTAGCCATTCTTCCCTATAAATTTATATATTCACAAAATATTTCCACTTTTAAAGAATAAAACTGATTAAGATAAGTGTGAATATGAATTTTTGATAATAAAAGTATATCGTCAGATGTAAATAAGATGATTAATTGTAATAGTTTATAACATTTAAATAAAGAAAGATGAAAGAAAGTAGTAATAATTATTAACACACTTTTGCCTCTAAAAGTATGCTGACAAGAGCTTCAAAAATATCGGCATGCTTGCTCCTCTTCAGTCTAATTAGTATTGCCTGAATTTTAGAAAAATTAAAAATAATATAAAATATAATGAAAAATGTCACAGTTAACAATTCATTGGATTAACTCGCCATAATTATGAGCTCTTTAAGAAAATAAAACATAAAAAGAATTTTAGGAACAGGAGGTCTATATATTTTGATATATCTAATCAATTTTTACTCTGTTTGGTGCATATATCAATAATTATGAATCTACTTTCATTAAGTACTTTATAGTTTTAATGAGGCAAATCATTATTTTTAATATACTTATTAAGTAATCCAAATTTATTTGAACATGATTGATATTACCCAATGCTAGGATAATAGTTTTTGGGAACTAGATGATGGGTATGATTTGAAGTAGGCCTTATAAGAGCTTAGAAATAGCTTTGATATAAACAGCTACAATGATTATTTTATTCAGAGCTAATCATTTTTAAAATAACATCTAAATATGTCACTTAAAAATCCATTAGTTTTATTAAGGATTTAATCAGTATAATAGCACTAAGAACAAAATAAGTTACAAACTAGTGAACTATTCTAAAACATTCAATAATAAAACATATATCTAACTGCCTCAATTTTAGATAAATTGTTAAAATAAACAGCCACAAAACAGTCAACGGAAGTCGATTTGACTTTTGACTATTTTGATTAATTATTGCAGGGACTCAAAGCAACGACTTTCAGTAAAAATTTCTACACTTGCTCTCAAAAAATGAGAATGACATTTAATGAGTACAATCAAAATTTTAATAAGATTTATAAGTGCTATGATTTTCAGGGTATAGTTGGGGGTCTTATTGGTGTTAGTAGAGAAAATGCAGGTTTTAAATGAATTTAATGTGTATTTAATGATAATTAGTTGACTTAACTCAAACGAATTTTATTTGCTTGTCTTTGTTGTATCTCTTAAATCTGGTTGTCCTAAGTGGCTCAAGCATGTCGTCTAATGATTACCTGGGATAGTGAGGAGATTTTACTATTATCATCTCGACTAAATTTATAATTTTCGCTTACAACTTCCTCTTTTAAATGTTTCTAAGCTAAGCTAATTGATTATTTTTCATGCTTTTTGCCAAAGTATGACATACTTTCCATTTCGCTCTTTTTTATAATAGCTGCAACTGCCCATACATCCCATTAAACTAAACTATTGGCCCACTTCTCTCTGATTGGAAAGTATCCTAGGATACCAAGAATCTTAGATAAGATTATATTTTCTTATCGTAAGGCTCTATTGAAATCGATGACAACTACTTCTAAAAGGCAGAGGTTCAACATAATATTTTCAGCTTCAAATCTCTATGAACATATCCTAATTCATGTAACTCTTTGACACCTTATAACATATCTGATAGAATATCATTCAAATCATTTAGGCATCTTTTAAGATATAGAAAGTCTCTTAGAGTCATTTCCAATTTTCTTCTGTCTAAGTGCGAAGAAACCAAAGCCTAAAATAACACCATCTAACTATAGCAAGATTTTGCAATCTCTTTTCTATGAATCTATTAAAACCATAAATTTGTTAGCGAATTCATTTTGGCACCTCTTTTCTTAATCAGATTTCTGAAAAGGTAAACCTTTTATGCATACTCATCAACCACTATGAGCTTTACTTTGTTTAGCACCCATATCTTCAAATAATTTCAACTGCTAAAATCAAATGCATTCAATACAGGAATATACATTGCTCCCTCTTATAAACATGCTTAAATAATATTACCTGCTGGTTGATTCATTATTTCATATTGTTTCTGCCACCCTAGGTTTTCCTGCTATTCTCATTATGACTTAAAAGTAATCGATTTTCCTTAAGCTGGTCCTAGTTTTTATCTTTTAAGGGCTTCTTTAATATGTGAACTATTTCATTCATTTAAGTCTATAACTTATTAATAAACATTCATTCTCCATTTCCTTCCACATATCGTAGTCTTATCTATATTCACTCTCTTACATACTTAGTATTAAGTCTACTGTATCTATTGGTAAATCATGCATAAGGTAATACAGTAGCAGTTTCTTGTAGTAAGTCTTGATTTAACTCCAGGGAAATTCAATTCCACTAAATTATGGGCTATAAGGAACGTTGTAAACAGGAGTTATGTTTAACTCTTAATAAGCTATTTAGACTCCTTAGTCTTATGTACTTAGAGGTTATCAACAAAACAGGATGATCTCTTAGTCGTTGTATTCATCTCTTAGCTTATGCAAGAACTCTATGTACTACTCTCGCTTAATAGAGCGAGGATGAATGGCATAACTTTCTAAGCCTTAATCTTCACGTATACCAGCTAAATTTACCTTCACTTTTTAATCATAGACTTTTATGTTATTATTAATAGCTCTCTGCATTTAATCATATATATAGTTTAAATTATTACTAAAAATGGCACTGTAAAATCAATCACTCTCTTCACTCTGTTGACTGTCTTGAAAGTAATGCCATTCCTTCAATATATATTTGCGATAGTCTATGGTGAGATACATAAACCCCAATACGTATGTTCGCATGAGTTTGATAAGTGAATAAAAAAGTTTTAAATGCATCAATAAATAACGAAATTTAAAAGGACAGATTTTAACTTAATTTGAGGGAGCCGATCCAGAGAATCGAAAAACAAGAGTTGAGAATATTACGGCACCCATATAGTTTGATATTGATTTGATTAATAGGGTTTGATTAGTGTATTTTTAAATTTTAAGTTGAAAGCAGCCAGAAAGTCAGTAGGTCATTGGACTGCTTCTCGAGATTTTTCAACGTTAGTATTCCACCCTACTGACCTGGCCTCAAGAATCCAGGCTGTTGGCTTAAGCCAGAGGTCATTTTTCGAGGTCCAAACTGAAGACCCGAATTTTCTATTTTGAGTGCCATTAATTTCTAGCTATTCCCCTCTTCACATTTCTACTCGCCACTATTCAGTTATGGACGTGGAAAGGATTTGAATTTGAAAGGTACCGCGGATTCCGACATTTTTTAAAAAGCCAATTTTGCATTGGCTCGAGCTCCAAAGTTGGCGAAATTTATCACTGCTCTTCAACCACCCGTCTCCTTGTCACTTGAAGCTACTTGTCTAATGAGTTATAGTAAATACTCCTTAATTGAAGTGGTTTCGCAGTGAGCCATGAATAAATCCGGAGGATATAGGTGAAAGAGTAGCAACCCATACAGTAAAATTGCAATAATCCAGTGGAGATTTTAATAATCCAGCTATTTAATATTGAAATCCAGTGGAATTAATCATTAAAATCTAGCATAAATCAGATGAATCCAGTCACTGGATTTGAGATGGCTTCTAAGACCGACCCTCCTCAACTTTTAAATGCAGCTGCTGGTAAGTTTTAATCCTTGTTATTAGCTTCTATTTAGAACTTATCAATAATTAGCAGATGCCAAAACAGGCACCCGAACAAGAAAACTTACCTCAGATTTTTGAAAATCTACAAGCCAATGTAAACCTTGAAGATGCGGGTAAAATCAAGGGATCAAATCTGAATATAAAAACGCACAAGACAGTGCCAAGATCAATCGTGCAAAGGAGTTTCTGCATTAAAACAACTTTGATTTAAGTTTGCTGCTGGAGCAGGAGAATTTTGCAGGCTTTGAAAATACTTAGGATTTCAAGCGGTTCGTGAGAAAATTTATAATTAACAATAAACCCAAGTTGGCGAAGCACAGCCATGAAAGTAAATCTGTAATTTCAGAGCCACCTGATCTTACTGCAACTTACGAAGAGGTAAGGTGAGCGACTTCACTACGAGCATAAGCTTTGCAAGCGATTAAAAACCAAATAAAGAACCCTTACCTCAGCTCTTTATTAACTATGGCGCGATCATCGGCTATGAGATCTTAATCAAACACTTTGAAAATTTCAAATCTTCTAATTATTATTAAAGGTCTTTCATTTTGCAAGATATAGTGACCCGTAACACTCAGTCACTTTTATCATTCCTAAGCAATTTTGAGAACGCTAATGATCAGGAAATGCACTAGAACCTGTTCTCTCTGCTGGTGGATTTAATATTGAGCGATGGAAACTTAGACCAAGACTCGAAGCCTCGTATCCTTTTAGCTGCTTTGGGTTACTATTAAGGAGAAAAGGTATAAGTAGAAGACTAGTTAATACAAGAATCAATCTTGTTATTAGTACGCTCCCCCAATGCAAGGCAAGCTCTAGGCTTGGCAAACTTTGTGTTCTTCAATTCAGTAGCCGCATTCACAAAATACCTTGCTCAAGTGTTGAGACTTGATGAAACTAACCCTTATATTGTGCAGCTTATGAGTCGGACTTGGCAATTATTCGAAATTGACTCTCAAGTTTAGAGACTTATACCTTCTTCATTCTTCATTTTGAATGTGCCTTTCATCACTCTACTAATGCAGGACTGTGGCCTGCATTTGATCAGAGATATTCCCGTTGAATACACAGAGTACTTCGTAAGAATTTGTGCTTTATCTTGCTCTCACACTGTTGATGCTCTCAAGGATTATATATCAACTACAAGGGCTACATTCTTACAGAAGCAAGAGCTTATTGATTCAAGCACGATGGTTTACTTTATGAAAAGCCTTGCATAAAGACTGCAGAATAGAGACGTACAATGGGTTGGCAAGATTCCGCAAATCTAGAAGCTTCTGCAGTAAATCATAGAAGCTCAAATTGAAAAGAATGTAAGTCTGAACAGCAATATTATTGAAAACTGCCTTAATGGAGACTGCTCTGACATTCAAAAGTTTTTGCACTTGCCTCGCAACATGGAAGCCTTCTCTGATAAGACAGTTGCAGACCTACTTCAACTCTTTGAGAATGCAAATACCTTGCACTAACTAGCAAGTACTTTCAATTCAAAGCCTTCGAATGAAAGGTTGGCTGTCAGTGAAGCCCTAGAAAAGTTGCAGCAAAATCTGGGATTTAAGTTGTACAGTTCTCAAGTATTATGCATTAACTATATCGGCGACAACTTGCAAGCAAGCCATTTAATTCATTTTGGTATTGGTAATGGCAAGACCTTAATTTGCATTGCGCTAGCCATTCTTATAGCTCTTCAGACCAAGCTCTCCGTAATCATCATTGGCAAGAATGAGCACTTTGTGCAGAGAGATTTCAAGAAGTTCTAAAAAGTCATTAATGCGATGGCACTTAACTCGAACTTTAATTTCATTGCTAAGAGCGCTGGCATTTACTTCTTTACTCAACCACAACTCAAGAAAACAAATGAAGACTCCTAAATTCATAAGTGTCTGGCGCGACAGTATCGTGCTCGTCGATGAATACGACTGGATTTTATTCGATGGCTCCAGTGATAATATTGTCAACCAGCTTAATTTTTACAAGCAAGCTAAAAGTATTATCGGCTTTTCAGGCAGCCATCTTGCTCAAACCGAGGAAACCTGTCTCAACTTAGCTTTGCAAAGCACACCTGTGGTGTTCCCTACACTTGATAAATTGCAAGGTGATAAGAAGACCCAGCTACCAGACTTGCTGGTAAGTTCAAATCAGGCAGATTACTTGCAGAAAATCAAGGAACTCATAAAGGACTAAGTTGCTAATTCCCCAGTTTTAATTGTCGCCTCTGATAACTACAACGCTATTTAATCAGGCCTCTCGAAATCCTCTTTCGATTTCAAAAGCTTCAGCACCGGCTCAGCCGCTGTCATTGAGTCTGTCATTGAAGGCAGGTATTTAATGAAGAATGCGAGCAAGAACTATGGTGTTTACTTATTTAATGAAGCACAGGGATGAGGAACAGACATCTAAACTAATGATGAAATCAATTCAAATGGGGGTACTTATTTAATCATCGCTGATGTCTTTTCAAGAAGATATGAAGAATAAATCATTGGTAGAATCGGCAGACTTAATACCAAAGGTAGATGGCAGCGCGTGTTATACAAGAATGCTTCTAATGATAGTTCAGAGCAGCTGCTTATAGTTGTATAGAAAGAAATAGATCTAATACTTGATCGCAAGCACAACCAAGCATAATCAATTTTATAAAATCAATAAGAAGCAATGGATAGTTTTGTTGAATAAAGCAAGGTGCCTTAAGAATAAATTTCTGCAGCGCTTTCAAAGGATTAGGAGCAAGATAATATTGTAAGAGAAGTCGTTAAACATATTGTAGCTCTCACTGAGAAAGCTTACAGTGAAGCAAGCAACGCAGCAGCAGTAGTGAAGCAAGATAATCTTGAAGAAGAAAAAGAGCCTTAAAAAGTTGAAGGATAAGCTGAATAAAGTAAGTTGGGTTTTTATTAACCTTCTCTCATAGAGCTTATTGAAGAGAAGATGAGTTAAAATCCTGTGCTTCAAGATAAACCATTCGACCAGGTATAGTAATTGGTGCAAGGAATTTAAAGCGGTAGCACCATGAAATTACTAAGGCTCAAGGCAGAGAGAGAGATCCAGAAGTAAAAGCAGTACTGCAAGTTCCAAGAGAAGATTAGTGAAAGGTTAACAAAAGCTTGAATTAATCAAAGAATAAAAATAAGACTTGAGAGTTGGTTACTCGTCGCGGTGCTAGAGATAAAACATTCACTTGCACTTATACAGAGCTGCCAGAGAGTGAAGAGACAATAGAGAGATGGTTGAAGGCAGCCTCGAGTGAGAGAAAGCACTTTAAAAGCGACATAAACCATAGAAATTCAGAGAGAAAACCAAGATTAAGAATATGAGATTTATCTTAATTTTTTTAAGCAATTCACCATATTCAAGTTTTTGCTATTAATAGCATTTAGAGAATCGTGGAGGAAGAGAAGCAGCTGCACTCAGCGTCTCACGTTAGGAGACTGATTTTGCATGTTCTACAAATTATCATCTTGCATAAACTACTCTCTCATCTTGCGTAAGTCAAGCAACTCACTTTCCATATCGTCATGTTATTGCTTCAACTTTTTAGTTTACTGCAAGAATACTTGCTTATCTTATTTCAAAGCCATTTCATAATCTTTTACCTCCTCCATTTAATCATGAGTTCTCTTTCTTTTAGATAAATCCTTTACTAGATTCACAGCTTTTACCTCGCTCAGCTACACATGAAATTAAGAGAGAGTAAACTTACTGCTAAAGTTAAGGCATCTGCTGAGAGCGTCCACGAACTCGGGTCTCATTTCAATTACGAGATCTCTGTTATGCTCTAGCTTTTCTCTTCGTTACAACATTGCATCATGAATCATCTGGGAGACACCGTTGGTGTCTAGGGTGAAGAGCAAGTCACAGATCCATTATCTGTCTAGGTGGACCCAATCTCGTTCATCAGGCAAGTGTTAGAGCAGTCTTGAAGACCCTCTTGCATAATCGAGAAAGTCTTAAACTGTAAGTCCATCGATTTAAGGCACTGCTGACACTTTGACTGCGTCTCTTCTTACATACTTTAATGACAGTTACAAGAGCAAGCTAGTGGTTACCTCTTTCTCCGCTCTTATGATTTACTTAAAGGAAATAAATGTTGGTGGAGTCCGCTTTGGGTAAGAAAGCGTGGCAGTCTTGGGCAAGAAAGTTGTATAGCTCTTTCTTACTTTTGCATTTCTTGGCAAGTTTTGAAACATTGATACCAGTAAGTTACTATTAATTCATAAAAATTTAAAAGTTAGGTGCCTTTCACCATTTTAAATAGCTCAATTTTGATTCAGGAAGACACTGCAGTTACTAAAACCAGAGAGTGCTTTCCTAATAATGAAATCCCACCAGCACGATCCGATTTCCGCTAGCGGATTTCTTACCAGCACGAAACGAATTCAATATTATTAAATTTAGGAATCTTCTCATGGAATCATATTCTGGAAGACGACAGTCAAGACTCTCTGATTTCTTCAAGTTGGAAGATAAAGATTACGATGGTAACAGCTCAAGTGAAGAGCCGAGCTCGTAAAGTTAATCAGACGATTCTTAAGATCAGGCGGATTATTTAACCACTAATATGCTATATTAGAGAAATATAACAATTGCAGACGTTAAAATAGAATAAGTTAGTATAAGAGATATGACTTCCCTATTCGAGGATACTCGTGATGAAATTTCAGAGTTCGAAAGTGAGGGATTTATTATTGACCCCAAAGAGGTCTATAGAAAAAGCGTGAAAAAAGAAGTTAAATCATCATTACTGAGTGATAAGGACATCAAGACTCTTGGCTAGTTAGTGTTAAAGCTTTACACTGAATACAAACAATCAGATTTAGAACCTTAAAGTTTGATTGAGCGAGGCGAAAGTACTGATATGAACGCTCTTGAAGCCAAGGTTATTGATAATCATAAAGTGAAGGATTAGATTCCAGTGTTTGGTTAGCATACACAACTAAATGCAACCGTTCCTCGTAGGATACTAAAGCAGTTGGGGAAAAGAAAAGAAATAGTAATAGAAAGAACTCAAGCTTGCAGAGGAGTCACTTAGACTGAGAGACAATGAAAAGCTATCTTACTCCTAGATAATGAATAGACTTGGCATTTCATACTTCAAGTTGCGAAGGTACTTGAAAAGTCCAGTCAAGAAAGCCAGGTTTTGGAACCTGAAGTAAGTTAACAGAGGCAGGTATAAGAAGCTTCACAGCAGAGCAAGCACGCATATTGTTAACATGCTCATGCTTGATGCTTAACCTGTACAGCTTTCAGATATTCAGCGCAGCTTATAGAAGAACATCTAGCTTAGGTGCAGTAAGTAAATGATAAGACGCTTCCTGAAAAATGAGTTAATGATGACCTACAAATAAATCAAGTAGATTTCAACTTTGCATAATAGTAATAGTAGTAAGTTGCAGAGATAATATGCAGCACAGTAGTTCGTGCTCTAGTTAA
>ARYC01008457.1:0-13947 GCA_000711775.1 Oxytricha trifallax
TTATCTATGCTTACTCTCTTGCAGCTACTCTGAATCAAGTCTACTGTATCTATAGGCAAGTCATGCATTAGGTGATATAGCAGCAGTTTCTTGTAGTAGGTCTTGATTTTACTCCAGTAGAATTCAATTCCATTAAATTAAGGGCTGTAAGGAACATTGTATACAGGACTAATGTTTAATTCTTCATAAGCTTTCTTAGACTCCTTAGTCTTATGAACTGAGAGGTTGTCAACAAACAGGATGATCTCTTAATCGTTGTATTTTATCTCTCAGCTAATGTAGGAACTCTATGTACTACTCTCGCTTAATAGAGCGAGGATGAATAACATAACTTTCTAAGCCAAAGTCTTCACTAATACCTGCTAATATTGCATGGGTTACAACCTTTACTTTCTAATCGTAGACTTCTATATTATCATACTTCTTATACCAAGACTTTATTAATAAAGGTGTTGAAGGTAAACACAGCTTCATCAGCGTGTATGAACTTGATGTTATTAGTAATAGCTCTCTGCATTTAATCATATATATAGTTTAAATTATTACTATAAAATGGCACTGTAAAATCAATCAATCTCTTCACTCTGTTGACAGTCTTGAAAGTAATACCATTTCTTCTATAAATATTGGCTATAGTCTATGGAGAGATACGCTTGTCAGGAAACCTGCGATGAAACATCACAGCTCGCTAGTCTAATGGAAAGTGTGCCTAATACTTCAAAGTCTTAGAGTCTCAGAGGAAGTCAATATGAGCCTGAGAGAACTTTTATTTTCTTGCAGGATGCGTTCAATTACCAGAATTAAAATGCTAAACAGCTAGCAAGCAGTGATACCTAACTGTTGAGGCACTCTTGTGCAGGAGCTTTGCTATAGCAGCATAATTCATTACTGGTTTGACTTAATCTCTATTAATACTTGTACCATACCTAAGCTTAAGCAGTAAATCTAAATATTAATCATCATAAATAGACCCTAAATTTCGCTAATTTCTATTTCTCATTTTGCAAATTGACCTAATTTCTCTACTAACCCCAATAAGACCCCAACTATACTCAACAAATCAAAGCACTTATAAACCTCACTAAGGGGTTTTGGGGTTTTGATTATAAACATAAGGAGAAGACATAATTATACGATTGACTGAATTTTATAGTATATTGATATTTTTATTTTGTTTTATTTGAATTATTATTATCAAAAAATTTCCACCATAGAGATCTAAAGAATTAACTGATTATTTATCAATAAATTAAAAAATAGTTTATTTAGAATTTGATATTCTTATGACTCCTTCAAAATGTTTATTTACAAAGCACATTTGATGAAGCCTAGATATTAAATAAGTTTATGATCTTTTATAACTTATATTTGATTCTAATTTGCGAATAAGTAAATTCATATAAATTATAGCTTTAAATAAAAAAGCAATTCAATTCAGAGATGATTGATTATAAAATTGGAAAGTAGATCAATGAAGTGGAAAATAATCACAAATATCAAGACATATTTCTGAAGATCTTTTTGAAACTCATCGATATTTAAAATTATAAATAGAAGATTGCTAAGAAACTTTTTTAGAGAATTTGCTATAAATACTTGAGTTTACTCAAAAATTGAGTGAGCAAAAGAAGAAATGTAAGACTGCAATACTTTTATCCTTTTCCAACCCTTTTAGATGAGCTTGATAACTTGAGTGTCAAGGAAATAAAAGAAGATTCACGTATTTTACAACATAAAGATATTGATTAATAGCTCTGATATTAATTACTTAATCTGTTTATTTTATTGAAGTACTTTGAATGAACATTAAATATTACTATTAAAATCTACTTTTTATTGCTTTAATAAACTTTAAAATAAAATTAGCATATCTGTCTCATTACTTCATTTACTCAAGATAAGTATCCTGTGTTGATTCTTTCCTAATAAACATAAAATTGTATTTATACTGTTATTGTTGAAATTAAGATGATGGATGTCAGAGAAGTTTAAAACACTTGTAACTTAATTAAGATTAAGGAAAGATAAGCTACTAAGGAAGCTATTATTAATAAGAAAGGGTATATAATAGATTTCAATGGTGACTCAATTTATTTAATGGTGAAATTGAATGATTCAGATATAAAAGCTGTAGGAACATTCCCTGCTCGTTGCCGAGAAAAGCTACTGGGTATTACTATCATTGCTATGATTTAATGTTTAACAATAGCTAGAAATGAATGTGGATTCTGTTTCAAGGAGTAGTCATTAAATTGTCTTAAAAAAACAACAATAAATGAGTTCTTCAGCCAAAGAAGGAAACAATAGCATAATTAATTGTCTTAGTCAATATCTTAAACCGATATAAGAAGAAATTAAAAAATAACCAAGCAAAAATAAATCCTTTATGTATTTATTAGAAGTAGTTTTCAGTTTGTGGGGGAGAAAGATGAAGATGTTGATTAGCAAGATGGTAAAGAAGATGATAAGTTTGATGAAGTGTACCAGGATGTTACAAATTATTAGTTACATTAATTCACTATTCCAAATCAATATTACAACTTTCTAGAATTTTAAACCATTTAAAAGGAGTATTTTACTACATTTCATCGATGTTTACTAAGCTTAATCTCATTTAGTGCTAATATCGACAATAAATCTATGAAATTTAAGTGTAAGATAATGTTTAATATAATCTGAAAGTATTTTCATAATAATTATTTTAAAGATGATGGTGAGAGGTTTCATCTTCTAATTCTATTAAAGTTATTAAATTTATTTTATTTTCAAATTTATACAAATTTTCAAAGATATATAGTACTAATTATTCTTATTTTTAGTTTGCTTTTCTTTTTCATTCAAACTATTGAGGAATTTGAATTTTTTATTCAATAATGCTAAGATTTTATACTTTCTTAAAGCCTTTATCTATTATTTATTTCAATTATCAATAACTATTTGATAAAATACTTTAAGAATGACTAGACTTGTATCCTAAAATAAAACTAAAAGTAATATAAAAATAAATCAATGATAGTTAGCTATGAATAATCTATATTTATTAAAATATAACTCATTATTTTATGTCATTTTATACTTATAATTAAAACTGTCCTTTATTAATTTAATTTAATTCAGTTATTTTGTATTTTAATAAAGTAAATTTCTACTCTTTTTATTAATGATAATGACACTATAAAAACAATCTAAAGACTTATAATTGGTATTATAAAAAAATTAATACTAAAGTTGATAAAGAACTTAGAATGCTTAAAAGGTAATCTAATGATGAGGAGAATCAAGAGTCATTAGCAAATCTAGATTATATTTGAAAGTACATAATACAGTCCTAACAGCTGTTATTGACATAATCACAAATGCTAATGATATTACCTGAAATGCAGCTGATGCTACTGCAGCTGTTAAGTAGATGATGTAGAAGTTTAACCAAGACAGAACTAATTAGAAGATGAAAGAGAAGAGATATAAAGCCATTGAATGAAATAAAGGATCAAGCAATCATGGTAAATACTCAGTCAATATTGAAGAAAAGGTTCAAAATATTCTTGAAAGAACAATATTCCCTATTGATCAATGGGTAAAACATAGATAATAATAAATTCAAAGTTCATAAATTTATTATTTAACACTAAATCTCTTTTGAAAGTTTGGTTTTACATTTTATAATTGAGAATTACTCAAATATGCCAAGTCGATGAGGTATTTAATTAGATTGTCTATATTTATTTTGCTATCTTTTTCAGACTATTTTAATTAATTAAAATGTGATAATGACATGTCTTGTTAAGTAAGGAGGATGATCAAGTCCTTGAATAAGATCTTTATGAAAAAACGGTAAAATAACGAGATAGACTAATAGATCATCTAATAATAGAAAATTTTAAAAGAAGTCTAAGAATTAATCATTCAATCAAGGAACAGTATTTAATTATTTAATAAAACAATTCTACTTTAATATTTTAAGCAAGTCTAGATAATTTATACAATATTTTGAATTTAAGATGTTTAATTGTTTAAGAAAGAGAAATGCTAATACTTTGCTTAAATTCCCTCTTTTAAATCATAATAAAATTAATACACCATTTCAGTCTTGCATTATTCATCTGATTCTTTTATTTAAATGAGCAATCCAAGCAATGAAAATAGAGGGTAAAATAAACAATAACAACTATTATATCGATTGATAAGTTGTTATTGCAGACCTAAACAATAGAGATTATGATAGCCTTAGATTTTGTTCTATGAGTCATCAGCTGTTCCAAATCATATTTAAGTTATTTTACCTACTAGTTTGATGGAAATTGAAAGAGTGACCTACATTGTTCTTTAATCTGATCAATTGCTATATCCTGTCATTGTGGCTAAAGATGAGTCATTATTGGTTTACTTAACTTAGTTTACATTTTCAATGTTCTATTATTCTTTCATTCTCTGAATTATCTTGAAATAAGTTTATATTTTATAATTATAATCTAAATAATTTAATAATACTTGTATTAATGATCATAATAAGAACGTATGAAATAATTGAATGCAAAATAGGTAACCATAAAATGAATTCTGTTGTGCTTTTCTTCTGAGATAGTTTAATATACATTTAGAAAAACAAATAAGAGCTTTCAAAGGCTATAAATGTTAAATGATTTTTTTGAAAATTAACTAAATTTCAGGCATTGATGTGATTAAATTTTATTTAAAAAATTAATATTAGCAATTTCGAGAAGTAGACTTTATGTATAAGACAAATAAAAATAGTTATTAAAGAAATGAAAAGTATAAATTCAAAGTTATCTAGTTGATGTAAGTGAGAATATTTTTAGTGTATAATCAGCAAATAAGTCTGATAAGTGAAAATATTTCATCAGAATTATTATAGAAGACAAGAGTCTCATCTATTGAAATTTGATGGAAAAAGAAAAAAATACATAATTTTATAAAATAGTGTGTAAACAAATGAAAATAATAGTTTGATAAATCTATAAATGAAAAATAAAAGTTCTATTGATATACTTAGTAGGAACAATGTGAAAAGTAGACATCAATCTTAATCCTTGAAAGTTCTTAAATATCAAATATTAATAGAAAATAATAGAAAGATACTTATGTGAAAGATATCGTGAAACATAAATTTATGGTGTACTTTCAAAATATGGTACTCATGTAATTTGTATGTTTGTAGTCTTTTAAAAATAATATTGCATGCAAGCAAGTAAATAAAACTATCAAAAATAATTATGAAATATACGAAATCTCTTTAAAAATAAAGAAATTAAATTAACTCAAAATGAAATATATCTTATTATAAAAAGACCTCTTAATTACAATTAAATAAACAAAGGCAATTGATATTAGAAATATTTTTTTAATAAAAATCATATTTAAAAAAAAATATATTAATAATGTTATAAAAGAATTAGATTTTTATAATAATAAAATGCCTGATAAAAAGAGATCGGATGATGTCTCCATAGTATAAGTATATCTAGTTGATTCAATAGGTGACTATGGCTGGAGAATCAAAAAGATGATTTTCGGACACCGTCGGACATTTAGTGACTGTGTTACATTCATAGAGACTTAAATAGCCCAAATTCCTTATTTTGACTGTAGCTCTGGTCTGTAGTACCTCGGAGAGTCCATCTAATAATCAAAGGTGTTTAGTCTTGTAGGGAATCCTTTAGTGTATCTCTCAGTCAAGTTTGAATACCTATGGGTTAATGCATCGTAATTGGCACTTGATAAAGTCTTGATGGCGCATAAAATTTTCTTATATAAAACAATTGATTTGACATATAGATTTGTAATAACCACCCTTTTGCTTTAAACAATAGTTCAAAAATTATTTCCTTAGTAATTGCAAAGGTTTTGTTGATTCATAGAAAATTTATTGCAATTCTATCTATGCTTCTCCACATTCCTCTTATCGCAAGTAATTTTTCTCATGTTTGAGATTTAATGCCATGTCTGATACTCATTTAATGTTTTGAGGAATTAGTTAATACGCTTCAGGATTAACAAGGATGCTTTACAATGGATTCCCGCGAAATTTTTTCTGATTAATATTCCACTTTGGATTATTTGATTTTAAACTACTCTAAATTACTAGGTTACTTTACCTTTCATTATACTATTGTATGAATAATTAACTTATTGTGAATAGCCATAAGCATAAACACCATCTAAAGAAAGAGCAATACAAAAGGCTCTTTATCACTACTATTCATTCAATACTTGCGCTTTTGCGAGCAGTTGCAGCTCTAATGCAATTGACACATCATGCACTTCTAACTCACTATGCAATAAAAACTGCAGGAAATATGCAAACACAAACTTTTTTACTGGCCTTTGATTGAAAATTATTGCCTGTTTTGCATGAGAAAGTAATGTGATTGATAAACCATAAAAGGCAGTTGGTGTTCTAAGGTTATTTGCAATGTTTACACTTGTAATGGTTATTGTAAATTACAAATATTACTATGTCTTTTATCTCCTCTTTTCATCTGCCTTTTGAGAGATCCTGCTACTTGTCATGGTCGTGTGGATGCGACACTAACAGGACCCGAAATGGATGAGCAATTCTTTTCATCCTGGATTGGTAAGCGAAGAAAGAGATTGATTAAAGTTATTAATTTTCTTAAATTTAAAATAAAAGTATTTAGTATTTTGTTAGTGTGTGAAGACCCTATATATGTGCATGGTGTAATGTATAAAAATGTTAACAAATTCAAATAATAATTAATGAATATAAAGTCAATCAGGTGATATTTATATTAATTGAGAGTGTCTTTCACATTTCCTGCGAGTTATATATTCATTAATAGAGGGTTAATTATTAATCATAATATATAAATTTCATTTATGCATCATTCATAAAAATTCAAGTATGGTATAAGCATGTATCGCTTTATTTCCTTCATTTTTAAAACATTTATTATGATTAAATTTACAAATCAATCATTCATTTAGGTCTTCAAATCTTTAATTATCTCGATTGTTTGATTTATAAAATAATCTAATACATTATTGAATTAATATAGAACATCCTTTTCGTTATTTTTAGTAATATATTTTTCATCATTTTTAATTAGGCAATTGCAATACAAATTTATGTTATAGGGTTATGATCAGTGTCTCACAGGCAAGATTTATCTACCAACTACTCGTATTTGAACTATTTAATGCCAAAATATGGGATGGAAGAATAAATTTCCCTTTTATACTAGTCAAGATGTCATGCTCTACAATATATATTAAATTAGTTTTATTTTCTAAAATAATATAATTCTTCTTAACTCTAGGTGAAATTGATGTTATCTAGAGCTACTATCGAATCTATAAAAGAAGTAGCTAACCACCACCAACACATATCAGCTGTCCTTTTTCGTGAATTATTTTAAGATTCGGAGTGTCTGAGGATAGTTAGTTGTGAAGAAACTGAGAAATATTTAATTCAAAACATATTTCAAATGTTTATGTTTTAGTAATTAATATTTATTTCTATTTAATTATGTATTAAAATGGTGATAAAATCAAAATCAAAATTTAGTACAATTCACAATAGGAATATCAGAAATTACAGAGACTAATTGCTCTCCAATAAACAAATGAGTTGCTACGTAAGTAAGGACATCCCTTAAAAGTATGTTATAATGATTTATGTATATTCTACTATAAACATTATTTAATCGATATATTGCTAGTTATTGCTTTATTAAACTAAATTTAATAGTTTTTGATATGTGAATAATTTATTATCTTTCACCATTAAATATAAGCTTCCATTCCATAATAATTCTAAATAAATATTTTTTTTTAATTTATTATTTTATAGAGAAATGAAAGAAAAGAAAGCAATGATCACATAAGAAACTCTATTTACACAATTTCCAGAAAAGTTGAAAGAAGAAACAACCAAATATCTGATATCAAAAAGTTATAATTAAATTTCGTCTTATATAAATTAAAAGCTTTAAAGTGAAGTAAATGTAGAAGAAATTCCTCATACGTTTGGCAAAAACAGTCATTTCCCTCACTTAATAACTGTATATAATCATTATTGATTTAAAGTTCCTAGAATTATATTAAATATTATAGTAATTATTAATTTGTATATTAAAGATACTGAAATTATCTAACTTCAAAGATTTCATTGTAGTTATCAAAACTAATTGTCTCAAATATTTGAAACTTATTATTTATTATCAAACAGAGAGATTCGTTTAATAAAAGTTTAAGAAGAGATGTTATGAAATAGAGGAAAATGATAATTAAAGCTGCTTAAGTAGAATTGACTTATAAATGTATAAATAAATTATAATTATAATTAAGTCTCATAATAAAACCAATAGAGAGAGAGAGAGAAAGAGAAATTTAATAAAGAATTTGATTGAATAAGACATAATTCATTCAGAAATCTATTTCATAATAAAAATAATTAACACAGAAATAATTAAATATTAAATTTATCAATGAAATCATCATCTAACATATTAATTTAATCTAATAAAATATAAATAAAAATTTTAAATAATACCAACAATATTTTAATAAAATAAAAATAAAATAATATGGGTTAATCTTGATTTAAATAAGAGTATAATTAAAATAAATGTGCCGAATAAAGAAAAAAGAATAGAATTATTGATATTAAATAATAGATCAAAAAAATAATATGACTGATATTAATAAATAAAAAAATTAAAATATTTATATATGATGAAAAAAAAAAATTAAAAATTGAAAAATCATAAAAGAAAAGAGATTATGTTATAATAAATATTATTGTCATAATGATCTTTTAACGATATTTAAACACTTTTATAAATTAATTTGTTTTTATCAAATTTTAACTATTTCGTCATTTTTCATAATTGCGACAAGTTCTTTTACTCAAATCTTGTAAAATGTATTTTGATTTTTAATTGTCTTTAATATGAGATATTTTTAACAATCCTTTATATTTATTATTATACTTATATAAAAAAAAATATTTAAAGTATTTTTATTTTATCGAGTTATATAATTTTTTCAGTTGTATTAAATGAATTAAACTCTAATTAATTTTAGATAAAAGAATAATTTTAATAGGAAGTTGTTAAAAATAATTAAAATTTGAATTATTATTAAGAAATTATTATTAATATTTGGTTACTTCTCGTTAATTAACAAGGTTGCTAATATATAATTATATATTTATATAAAGGTCAATATTTTAAAAAATCAACCAGTAACCAAATTTAAAAGTCTAGTATTTAAGCTTTTTAATATATTGAATATTTCATAAATTTTTAATCCTAACTACCATTAATGGTGCTTCTAATTTCTCCGCCTATTCAGACATAGTGAAGAGGAAGGCAAAGGTGTTCTCGAGCAAACAAAGTTTTGCGACGTCTAATCATGATAATACAGAGAAAATAGTGCATGGATAGGACAAAGTTATCGCATAGAAGTAAGTACTCACCCTTGATTGTCTCTCCATTACAAACATCAACATGAAAAGGCTGACATTTATAGAAAACTAAAAGCTTGGTATGGTCCAACGATCATATACACCATCTCTAGCAATACCTACAATACTTGTTACTCAATGGGCTTTTGGAAGATTACTCATGGCGTATATAAAACCCCCTCGTGTATTGTGATTTAGAAGAGCATTATGTAGCAACCCCATTTGCGCTGAGACTGTTGGTAAAAGCAAAAGAACTGAAATAGTAATAGTGATAAAAGGTCTTATATTCAAAGCTGCCTAAAAATAAATCAACTTCAACTCTCCTAGCATCTAGGGCTGTTCAAGTTGGTGCGAATAAATCATAGTGAAGCTCTGAAAAACAAAGGTGGATGGGAATTATTTTGGTTGAGAAGCCAATTATCGCAAAGCGTACAGTCGACTGCTATAGGATCCCCTGTCTCCATATTGACCAGTGCATTGCATCCTCATTGAAATCCTGTAGATAGTAGGTAAATACGCAAGGCACCCTACACTATAGAATAGAGGAAAGCACAAAGAACAGAGCGGAAAATGGCAGGAAGCTAAAGACATTAGATGGTTTTTACAGTTATGATCTTATCTATATATCCGAAGCAATCGGCACTATGAGTGTATACCATCAATTTAGATGAAAATTGACAAAAAAAGGACTAAAATCTACTTTCCAAAATCAACCTTTACCTCTTTATCTTTACGAGTTGAGAGAGCTCAGACTTGTGGAAATGTATGGAAAAGGATTTTTAAAACGTAAGAATCCAATAGAAATGATAGCAGAGGTAAAGATGACCTCGAATATGGCAGTTCAAGTTTGACTAGAAAAGCAAGGAATTTTTATTATAAGAGGGAATTTTCAAGTGCTCCAAGACCCTTCTTGCCATGTGACTTTTCGATTCTAAGTCATTTCTTCGAATACACCACGCCGTGAACTAAGTGGAAGTGCTCATTCCGACCATGTTTGACTTTCCCTCCCCGTTGATCCTTGAACCCACAAAATTGGGGTTTTGAATATTTTTTAAAAAAATATTATTTTTTTTGATAATTCCCACATTAGGATATTTTAACGGCATTTTGGGGTAACAATGATGCTCGTTTATCTCAGCTCCACTAGGAGATAGCTTAGTCGGAAATTCCACCGTGGGTTTATAGAACGAGACACGTCTAGTGATCCCTTTTCCAGCCCGAAAATCCCACATTTACCCACTATTTTGACTGCAATACTGGAAGTCAGATATGCCTAAAGGCTAATGCCTTTATTCTAATACCTATACTGCCTGCCAAGAATGAGCAGCTAGACAAGATTCTAGGGATTCAAAGTCATTGATACACTTGATGCCAAGCATTAAAAGGGGTACAGCCTCATTAGACAACGATAAGAATGGAGACCGTAAACTTTCACTTGAAGGAATGTTGGAGGATAACGTCATCGTGTCTGGTAAGAAGATTGACAAGTCTGGTATTGAGAAGATTATCAATTTAATAGATATCAATGAGAGTGGATTTATTTATTACTCTGATATCGTTGTAGCTACAATGAATGAAAAGAACCACTTTAATAAAGCAAGCTTCAGGATGCATTCAGAATGTTTGGCATTAACAACAATGGCTTCTTCTCATCTGAGGATATCAGGGGAATGTTTGGAGTTGGGATGATGATCTCAGAGGAAGTTATCAATGATATTATTAAGCAAGTCGAACAAAAGGAGGTAGTCAGATGTCATTCGAAGAATTTTCGCACATGTTGAAGAGATTACCCAGTTGATTATTTTGCATAGTAAATGACATTATACATTAAATTTACAAACTTTGCTTCTCTATTTTTTTAAATCTTTTATTATATTATTTATATAGTTTACTATAAATATATTTATTTTAAAATTATGAATGTAATTTGTTTATTGTATAAATTTAATTATTTTATATATTTAATTTATATTTTATTATTAATTACTTTATTATTTATATAGAATAATTTGTCAATATTTATTATTAGGGTTTCATTGAAACCAATTGAAACCAACCATATTTTATAGTGATATGTTTAAGTTCATTAACTCTTATTACAGTTTAATTTTTACATCTATTAATGATCACATTCTTTAAACAATAGTACAATCTTATATAATAAAAAATACATAAAATATAACAAGAGAACCCCAGTTATAAAGTCATTGGGCAGATGTTATTAGAGGGGAAAACTCTGCAAGCTTGAGTGCAGGTCAATAAAAGAGCGGAATCATAGTAATTTTGCTATTTTTACATTGGCCTGAGTAAAAGCATCAACATTACGAGGCTGCCATAGCATAATAATGATCTTGCTAGGTAAACAAGGATAAGACTATCTCAAACAAAGACAGACAATATTGGTGATTATTTGGCAGTATCAATATTATAAGGTAATATTATGAAATTAAAAATAATATCTATTTGATATATTGTAATTTATTATGTTATTTCGATGATTTTTTATTCACAGTCAGGCTAAATACTTAATGGTAATGTAAAAGTTATGACATTAAATACTGGATAGTGAAAGTTTAAGATACAGTTCAACAAATATCATACTTATTAGACTTATTAATTGCAATAACTTAGCTGATTTATAGCCATAATTAAACTTTATTTATCTTAAGCAATTAACAATAGCAGTTACTTAAATGAGTTAATTGTTCAATTTGATGTCTTTAAAGTTGCTTCTATTGATTACAATCAAAACTTATTCTAGTTTCCTTAAGCTTCTCTATCCTTTTTGGCTTTGTTTTCTTCTCTAAGTTAAAGTGGTTGGCAACAATCATGTAGGTATTGGCATATCTATCTTTGGATATTTTTTTCCAGCTTCATTTGATTGTGCTTAAACTATTTCATATTATTGTACTATTTATATGTAATTAAGTTAATAAAATATTATCAATTCGAGGAATATTATTATCTTTATATTTGAATAACATATAAACAATGTTTTTTATCTTTGCTATTTATAATGTGCAGGATAAATTATTTCTAGTAGGAAATCCTCAATTTAACCTATCATTTTGTATATTACTTCATGTTTCCCCTCAAGAGGTCATTCTCCTTGAATTTTCTAGTGCCAGCTGGCTTATAAAACTCAATAAGGACTCATTAGCAATTAGCAGGTAACTAATAGGTCTTCACTTCACAATGAAACAGTTTTTGAATCAATTGTCAACATATTGTTGCCATTCTATATCAAATGCCTGCTATAGTTTACAAGGGAGTTAATCTCTTTAAATAAAGGAATTTGTCTTCTATTTGGTTTCTTTGGATAATTCAAACTTTACATTGAATTCTGTCTTATTGTTGTTTGTATCACTAAATTAATTTAGATGAATGTCTTAAACTAATATAATGTTTGATATCTATGAGTGATTTAAATGAAAATTGTTTTAATGTTTATAATTAAATCAAATCTAAAGTGATCAAATGCAGGTAGGCCACATTAATTGCATTAAAATAGGATTATTGAAGTGTGAATATATTGAAAATAAATTAAGATTTCAAATGGATGAATCATATTACATTTTAAACACTGTTTTTATATTATTTATTATCACTACTATGTTCTATAAATAAATAATAAAATATTCATTATAATTTCAATTCATTGGTTGATAATCATCTAAATGCCTATTAAATTAAATGTCCTTTATTTTAAATTATTTATTGGTTATTTATAAATAATTTAACGATTTAAAAAATTTAGCTAATTATAGACTTTGTGAATCCTCCTTATTAGTTGGTAACAACATTTTGTAATTAATTACAAACTACAAATTTCTCTAATTATTTGAATCTAATTTCATTTTCATTGATCAAACATTTGCTTTCATCATCACCATAATTTATATTTTTAATATGATTACTATCTCTTCTACTGCTTTTTCTATTTGCTTGTGTCTAATTATACAATCAATTTTCCTGTTTTTATCCCATCTACCAAAATCACAATCAGTATCAATTTCATTATTGCTAAAACAGATAAAAATAGGAAATTTAAGAAATAAAGTATAAATGCTTAAATGTATCAAAATATTTACTGCCAGTAATTAGGAGTGTTAATAATATAATTAGATTTAAATTTAAAGTAATTAATTAAATCAGTAATTAATATATATAATTAGTGGTCAACCGGAAAGTATATTAGTTCTTCTTAATTACTTAATTGTATTTAAAAAGATAATGGAGACAACATGCCGGAGACCACCAACTCGGATATTCATTATACTGAGATGCTACTTTGACATCATGAGTGCGCGGAGGACTCATCAGGACAGTAATTTTAATGTTTCACAGCCGCCACTAATTCTTCTTTCAGGTAAAGAACGAGGGCAGATCAGACTTCTGGAAGCAGTGCCGAGGCTCAATGACCAGTTAAATAGCGGGTTTCAGTCACTAGGATGAAACGGTTGATGGAAGGTGAAGGGATGTTCAGAAGTGCGACGGCG